>JAVDOI010000041.1:967500-1015000 GCA_032191485.1 Leptoclinus maculatus | reverse complement strand
TACTTATGGCTGCAGTGACAGTACTGCTACTCACATCTCCCTGAGTTTACTGTAGAAGTTCCAAAAGAGGTTCAGGCCGAGACCACTGAAGTCCAGAAGATACTTCTGCTTGAAGTGAGCGGCATCCTGCAGAAATGGAGTGAGAGGGCGACAGTCTTTAACAACAACAACAAAGTAACACAACACATGAACCATCATACATATGAAGTATCCCTTTACCCTCAACAGTTCAGCAGTACAGTAAAAGGACATGTTGCGTGTCTCCTAATGACAATAAGTGGGCAGACTGAAAACAACGTGCAATGTCTTCAGCTATAGAGTGGTATTTCACGGTAATCCCACCAAAATCTATTGATATTACTGATATTTAAATGATTACTGCGGTAGTGATGAGCAGTCACCATGTCGCCTGTAAGCTGCTGGATGAAGAAGAGGGTCTTGTTAAGTAGACGAAGGCCAGTGGCAGCATCACAGTCCAAGCTCTCCCCCTCTGGACTGAGGTTGTCCAGGTCTCCGAGCCTCTCTGGCCCGGGACACAGATAGCCACTGAAGGTGAGGGACTGCAGTCCAAGGCGCTCGGCAGAGTCCTGCCTGGTGCAGAGGAATGTCACCATCAGGAACTGAGACAAGGAAAACAGAAGAATGAGAGCTGTTGTTCCTTGACAATGACAGCACATTGAAAACGATGGCCTTCATTTAGCCTACTTTAGTATGGAGCCATACCTGTTCTCTTTTTAGTGCATTTAGGAAGCCCTGAATACTACCAAATAACAAGATGTTGAAGTAACACAAAACAGTGTTACAGAATGAAATGATGAGGTTGAAATGTGAGGAAGAAAGACAAAGTGTGTCCTGGATGCAGTGTGTACCTTTGCAACGCGACACTGCTGCAGCTTGATCTCCACATCGTTCCAGTCATCCTCAAGCTCAAAGCAGCCGATCGGCTCGTCCTCTGACTGTGTTGGAATCTTCACACTGCAGGTCAGGTGACAGAATGGTGTGTCAGCCATTCACATGAACCACTAAGGCAGACCCCCACACTGCTGAGGGGTGCCAGAACTCACACAGACTAACTATACTGAACCAGTATCGTCTTCTTAGATTGTCCTGCATGTAATACATTTGGCAGCATGTTTCTGCTCATCACAGCTGTCCTCTGAAATATCATGAAAAGTAAGATTCAGCCGGCTGTAAAGGGATCCTTACTTGTCTCGTACAAACTCTTTGAAGTCCTTGTAGCGTCTTCCTCCTTGTAAGTGAACACCAGGCCGCATTTCACACCAATGGCTCCTTTTCACACCCGATCACACAAACCGGAGAGGAAGCGTTAAGCACCGGAAATCCTCCGTCGCTCAGCACTTTCTCTCCCTGGTCTAAGGTTTCAAACGGCCTCGTGTGAATGAGAGTAAAGCAGGGCGTTACCATTGCGATTAAGTAGCCGCAGCCTAACGGAGGCCAAAGGCACGATGAGGGAGGAGGCCTCGTACTCCGTCTTTAAATGATCGCTGATGCAGGACAGCGCCTGGAGCACTTTTGCCACGCTGCCTCTGGCCAGAGCGAAGGCCAGGAGGGTCAATTCTGCATCGGGACTCACACAGCAGCTACACGGGAGCAAAGAACAAACTAGTTAGTTTGGAAGTGCAACTTGTGTCCAATCAAATGATCTTTTGTGGCTCTATTTCAGAGTGTCAGGCATATTTCCTCTAAATAAGTATATTTTCATGCGGGGTCATGAATTCCAAATGTTCCAAAATTTGCTGACAAAAACTCCAGTTTAGACCAACATTGTGGGAACAATGTCGACTGTATGTGTGAATAAACATAGCCTACAGAACTATGGTTGATAATTAGCCAGTGAGGTTTATTTTAGTCATGTTGTTGCTGCTGCTGCTGTTAATGATTTACAGATCAAACGGAACGGAAATAGAGTTTTATCGCCCTGGGAAATCAATACTTTGATTTGAGTCAGTTTTCAACGCGATGACGTCAGCGTTACGAGCTGAGCGTGGCAGTGATGGGTGAGTGTGCTGATATGATCGCAGCAGGTCATTACTCTGCTATCCTGAGGAGAAATCCATCCACCTCCTCCAGGATGTTCAAAGAGAAGAACTTGGGGAACTCTGTGGACGACGGTGTTCGGGACAACGGAGGCATGTGTCGTAAGGCTCGTCTAGGAGAAACACAAGACACACAAAAAAGCCCTCAGAACACAAGCACTGGAGAAAACACTACACTTACACACATTCTTTCTTTCTTTCTATTACATATTCAAAACCAGAAGGGGGGTGTGTCTTACTATGTGCTCTGAAGGACAGTCTGAGCCAGAGCAGGGTTGGTGTCCATGGATGCGGTGACCAAGGAGGTGAGGAGAGACAGGTTGCAGATGGCTGAAGCATCCGAAACAGACACCTCTTTGCTCTTGGTAATCTGATAGCCCAGTGTCTTCAAGACACGAATCCGCGTGTCACATCCGTCGCTCAGGCACCGCTTCATGTTAATCTTGATGTCTGGGGTTTGGTGCCAGAAGAGATGATGCAGTTAGCAGACTGATGGAATACATCACGCAAAAAGAATGCCACAACAGGTTGCTTCTCCCTCTGAGAGCTGATGATGATTGAGGGAGACACAAATGAACCTAATCGCAAATATGATCTATATATATCGCATTTTATTTGGCTCATTGTGATTTTTGCAAATCATACAGAGCCACATAATCAAAATACAATGATGAACTTGTCACCATTATCTGAACCTCTGCTAGCTGTTTTCCTGCTCACAGCTGCCTGGACCAATCGATCCTCAGTTTCTGTTTTCCTCATTCATTCATATATATATATATATATAAATATATATCCCCTAGCAAAAACAGAGCTTGTGTGTTTTAGCCTTGCTTCTGTGTGGCTAGACAACTTCTAATAAAAGGTAGATGTGTCTCCACATATGGTCCTTTGAGACCTGAGGGTGAAGGTGGAAATCAAGAGTTTATGGAGGCTTGCATGAGGATTCAAAGTGAGGCATTTAACCACCCAACTATCTATGAACCCAGCGGCGGCTGCTCTTCTGTAGCTGACAGAAGGTCTGTCTCCACAGGAGGGGTGCATATGAGAAAGACAGTTCCTCTCCAAGTCATCGGTGAAGGAACACACAAGCCTGAGGTAAATAAACACTCCACTAAGCAGACAGATCGACAGGTGGTGGCTCACAGGGGTGTGTGATGTTGACATTCTCCAAGAGGGCTACGTAGCCCGTGACATTGCTGGGGATCCGGATATCTCTGATCTCCTGCAGGGAACGCCGGTTCTTCCCGACCGCAACGGAGACCAGCTGAGGCGTGTAGCTGTGGTCATTAGAAGCCACGGCAATGGCCAGACGTCTCAGAACCACATCGGGTTTCATTTTCAACCTGGGAGCAGAAAAGAGAAGAGTTTCCACCTTAAAATTGATCATATACATAGGGACCAAAAACTCTGTAATTCAAGGATCAGGCACACATGACAATCAGCTGCAAGGCCTCAAGTCACAGAGCAGGCGCCCAATTGGGGCAGGTGCGGTACCGAGCAGTGCCGAGTGGTACCGCACAATGCAATGTTCAGCAACAAATATAATAATCCTACAAACATGTCGTATACCAGCTTAACGAAGAGCTTCTGATGAACAGAACCATGTATAACATTTTACACACAGAAAACACAATTAAACACGATCTAACAGAACCTTTCAGAACAGCTACCAAAATATCGTCATTTTTTCGCTTTCATTTCACAAGATACGCACTCGAAAAAGTCCTCTGACCGGCGATCTATTAGCTCCGATAGCTCCTCTTGCTACTTAACAGCATTAGCATTCCACCCGGATTCTACCGAACACTTCGGATTTACTCTCCGTAAAACGGTTCAAACGTTACCCGCAAAACAGTGAGCATAAACAAGCCATTCACCCCGCTGAAGAATTCTGAATTTGCACTCACCATGAGATAAATCTTGACGAAATAGTCCTCATAATCCATTTTTACCGGTGAATTCGACTTCTTCTGTGGTTTTACTGTCTGATAAAAGTATTTCCTGAACGAAGGGGGGTCAAATAAACCCGGAGGACCACGTTTCAACATTTTGAGAATCGGGCTTTTATGCAGGGTCCGCCTGCGTAAATCGGGATTTTCCGGAAAACGATCCTGTCAATCAAAACTGATTACCTGTTGCCTCCACTGCATTGGCTAGATCCTAACACGTGTATAGATGTGTCGTAGTATTGAATTGACCAACCACAGGCTAAGAAATGTGCACTCAAACACACGCTATAGCGCATGCTGCCGTGAGTCGGCGGCCCCAAGAGGCTTTGGAGAAGATTCTAGCTCTCAAAAATGATGCCAAACTGCTGTATGTGATAGATTGTGCATGTACAAGGATAAAGGAAGTTAAATATATCGTTATTTAAGTTATAAAAGTACAATGGAACAGCTGGAGAGGCTGTTTCTCAAATGACGACCTTTCGTGACCTCTCGTACGTTTATGTCTCTTGCTCTGGCCTACTTCACTCTATTCACTCCAATTCTTTTTTTGTATGACTACTGCCATCATTTGCTATGATGCTGGATGGTTTCAATAGGCTTTCAATAAAAATAGGGCTCGTTACTAGAAGGTTAAAGTACTTTGTTAAAGTAGTACTAGTACTACATGTATCTGTGCAGTACAAGTATGTGTGTTTAGTTTTACGTATGTGTTCATATTTTATTCACATTGTTTGATTTGGAGGATATTTTGTATCAAAATCCTTTTAGCACAAAAGTAATCTAAATACTTAAATACAAAAATAAGCAAAGTTCTTATGAAATATGCAAAATCCTTATTTAGAAAATTAAATAAACTTATGAAATAAGAAAAAAACATAATTACAATATTATTAATAAGCAAAATCCTTAATTACATAATATTGTAAATTCATGAAGTATAAAATAAGTTACATTTGAATGAAAAAGGTAATTTTGTTAATTACAAAATCAAGCGAAACGCTCATGATTTAAGCAAAATCCTTTATTATTTTTTTTTAATTCCTTAATTACAAAATTAACTCAATTTACGAAGAACAAAAATTAGCTAAATTATTGTGAAATAAGCAAAAATCTTAATTATAAAAAACAAGCTAAATCCATAATGGCAATGTTCTTATGAAATAAGCAAAATCCTTAACTATAACAAAAATTGTAAATTCCTTGACTGCAACATCATGAAGTACAAAATAAGCAAAATTCTTATGAAATAAGTAATATCCTAAATTACTAAATTAACCACAATGCATATGTTTTAAGTAAAACCCTCTAATTATAAAAAAACAAGCAAAATCGTCTTATGATGCAAGCAAAATCCTTAATTATAACAAATAAGCAAAATCCTTAATAACAACATTCTTACGAAATAAGAAAAGCCTTAATTACAAAATGAAGTAAAATCATGAAGAACAACAATGAGCAAAATAGTAACATTTCTGAATGACAAATAAATGAGGTTTTAGGGGCTGATCACAGCGGGACGTTGTTCATATTTGTATTATTATGATTATCTTTTAGCTAAATGTTGTCCTGCTGCCAAAATCTTGCTCACTACAATAAGTGAAGTCATGAAGTTCATTATATTTTTAAAGGACAAACAGCAACAGATTGTCAACATTGAGTATCGTTCTACAGAATGTAGAAGATAGAAGTCAATGTTTCATGTTTATTCTAATATCTCACATTAACATTGTTCCTCATAGTCTTTGGTTTCTGCTTGGACTCTGGTAAACCTGCTCTCAAATCTACTTTTAAATGAAACTTTATATCTGTGAGGTGTTTTTAAAGAGTCACGTCTTCAGCAGGAACCAATGGGCTTGGAGCTGAGAGCCACAGACAGGAAGTCAGAACGTGTGGAGAGACCAACACATTGTTGAGAGGAAGAAAGACGGGCTATAATAATGTGATATCATATTCAGCCTTCTGGTTTAAGGGAACATGCATATCAAAGGGAGCTGGTGGTGGTTGTGTGGTAGAAATCATCTGGATGTGAGATGAGCTCCTTGGAGGAGCTACTCTGCTCCCTGAGCTCCTTCTTCTTCTTCTTCTTCTTCTTCTTCTTCTTCTTCATGAACAACCAGGATATAATGATCCAGCTCAGTGTTCTTCTGTCTGCACGGCATCTGCCCCCTGTTGGCCTGCAGAGACATGACAGCACAGTCCTGTTAGAGCCATAGTTTTAGTTTTGATTACAAATCATCATTTCTAATTTTGCTTTTTTCCAGGATCAGCTGGTATCAGAGGAAGAGGTGGGACTGAGTCTCGAGTTGGTTTTTCCTTTGTGTAGAACGGGGCATCGGGACAGTCTTTCACCTCACGTTAAACTCATGTTTTGCTGTTAAATTTGTCGAAAGTGAAAATAAATCAATCAAGTGACGGCAAAGGAATCAGCGTCTGCAAGAGTTGTCATTTGGACTGTTTGATGTGTGAGTCAGAAACGGAGCCCCGTAACGTGGCCCAGTATATAGGAAGAAGAACAAAGAACGGGCCACCACACCTGTCTTCAGTTCACTGAACACAGAGCGAGAGCTTCATTTCAGTGGCTGGTCTAAACAACAGACGTGTGTCAGTACCTTACAGTAGGAGTAAAGGGCAATGTTCACCACCAGCAGAAACAGCGGCAGGACGATCGCTTTGATGATCAGAGGTGTTGGATCTGAACAAACACATGGACAGTCATCACATCACACGACATCATGAGTCCAACAGCTCCCATTGACCCTGAAATCTACAATCACTGACACGTATTACTCTTCATGTTTACTTCATGTTCACTGTTTGAACCACAGACGTTATAGAAGAAGTGGACGTAGTCGTCGTGACGTCACTCAATGGTTTGTGGACTGTGGCCGTCGCCATCTTGGTTTTTTGCAACCAGTGAACAGGAAGTGACCATATCTGGACTGAGGAGGAGTGACGTAGAGACGCAGTATACGTCTCTGGTAGAGACCTGTCAATCACTGTGTAGCCCCGCCCTAAAGCATCCCCTGCTTTATGGTCTGTTTGACTCTAAATGGACCATCATTTACTAAATGAACATCATGCTGTATTGAAGAAGACTTGAAACTAGAGATTGAGACCATAAACTCATGTTTACAATGTTTACTGAGGTAATAAATCAAGAGAGAAGTAGAGTCATTTTCTCATAGACTTCTATACAACCAGAGGAGTCGCCCCCTGGTGGTCACTAGAGAGAATCTGGTTAGTCTTGGTTTCATGTTACAATGATGTCATCACCTACGTCCTGTTTTCATCACCAGAGCTGCTGGTCAGAGCTGGACCATGCTACGCTGTGATTGGCCAGTTATGTTAGAGGGGCGGGACTTAGTGAAGAGTCAATTGAAAGTGTAATTGCTGTCGTTAACGACTGTCTCAACGTTTGGTTTCCAGGATAACCCTGGTTCTCTGAGTGAGGCATCGGAGCACACCGCCCTTCTTGCTTCTGATAGGCGGAGGAACTACACTTGAATATGGTGAGTTGGGGGCTAAGGGGTGTTATGACTGATGTGGTGGCAGTGGAGCTTTGTGATTGGTCACGTCAGAAGCTGCTTCAGTTCTCAGAGAACCAGAGTTATCCTGGTAACCAAACCTGCTCTGTCCTACAGTAGATTGTTAGCTGTTGCCATTCATAGACTTTGTTTAGGTTTGGTTACTATATGACATGTGTAACACAACGACAGGAGTCACCGTGTGATTCCAGAAACAACAACATGCATGGACTCTGTGGTCAGCTGATCATCTTCAGTCAGTTTGGACCAATCATCTTCAAACCTGCATGTAAACAGTCAGCTTACCTAAGACAGTGATGGAGAGCAGACGGCTCTCAGAGGAGAAGGTATGATTAAAAACATAGAGGTGATAAACACAGCTGTAGCTTCCTTGGTGGGCGGGCTCTGCAGCAGGAAACAGGAAGTCGGCAGAGTGATTGACAGCTGGCTGGGTGTAGTTGTGTGCTGAGTTGGAGGAGGTGAAGGTGAGCTGGAAGGAGCCTCCTGGGTACTGTGGCTGGATGGAGCAGCAGAAGGTGAAGGTGGAGCGCCTGAGCACCCGAGCCCCCTGCTGCTGGGCCTCAGAGACCCCGTACATTGAGGAGGACACAATGATGATTGGCTGAAGCAGCAGGTCTGTAAACACAGAGAGATGATAAAAGTTCACGTTTACCCTCCGTTGAACAAGATGGACCCTGAATAAGGACGTGATGTCACAGGTCTGACAGACAGACAGACAGGTGTGTCCTCTCAGGTGGAGCTCAGCAGTCTATGGAGGGTTTGAAGCTTCCAGAAACAAGCCCACCTCTCTACACTTCAGGATGTCGTTGTCCTGAATAACTTTACAGTTCAGTCCAATGGAAACCCACTGACTGTGTAATGGTAATCTTTAACGTAGTATATATTTCTACTCAGTATATTGTATTCATGCATAAGTAGTTTTACTCTGAACTTTGTTGAACTTCACCGTGTCTCTGTTGTGCAGAAGAAGAATTCTCCCTTGCCTGTTCACAAAGATAACTAACTGTGTTGTATGAGAATGTTCCACCACCAAGGCCTTTGGGCCGCTTGTTTGGGTTGCTGGCCGTTTGTTGTTCATTGTTTCTATCAGTCTGAGACCAAATGTCTGTAACATTGGCCATCGGCCCACCTTTGCTCATTCTGTATAAAGAAAGCTTGTTCACTTTGTTCTTGGTTCTTCCTCACTGAGACTGTACGCATTCTGTTGTGAAGATTGAACCTTCTCTGCGCAGAGAATTAATACTTAAAAGACAACCTGGTTTTCAGTATTATTTATTTCAGCTTTAAAAGACTCACGCAAAGAGGGTAGAGGAATATTTACCACCACAACTGTCACTGTGAGGGAGGAAGGAACATACTGGAAACATTGCTGTCAGAGATGATGTCATAGATGATGTCACTGATGGGCTTACCTGAGCAGATGACATTCAGGATGGAGGAAGAGTAACCTGATGTTAAACACTCTCTCAGAGGAGATCCAGAGTGATTACAGTTAGAGTTTATCCTCCACACAAATCTCCATGAGGACTCCTCTCTCCGTCTGATAGAAACATCAGAGCCACAGTCCAGATCTCTACAGACAACAGCTGCTTTCTTCAGGATCGAGTCAGAGTCATCTACTGGTCTCCAGTCTCCTTGATGTTTCACCTCCAGTGTTCCTGCACAGTGACTGTCTCCTCCCACCAACCTGACAGGTTCTGAACAGAAACAAGAGAGTCATCAGTAAAGAACAAAGTGAGTTTCAGTAGAACAGAAATTAACCAGATCAAAGCTGCAGCTCCTCTTCTACCTGAGCAGGTGAGTCCAACAGCTTTGCCAGGTGAGCAGGTGTTTCTATCTGAGCCTGAGCTTCTACAGTCCAGGAGAGCAGACTCATGGCCTCCACACTGGAACTCTTTGGTCCACATTGGAGCCTCCACTTCTCCATAGAGCGCCCCCTGGAGGACTGAAGGAGCCCCACAGCCAAGCTCCCTACAGACCACCTCTGCATCCTGCTGGTCAAAGTCATCTTCACACACTGAGGACCACCACTGGTTAGACTGGTTAGACTTCACCTCCAGTCTGCCTGAGCACAGACTAGTCCCATTCACCAGCCTGACAGAGTCTGGAGAGATGATAGAAGATGAAAGAGAGAGAGAGAGAAGACACCAGACACTAAATAACAAGATGTCATGAAACAACAATTCAGAGATTCATTAAATAATACAATAAGTCAATAATAATTATATTAATAATAATAATCAATAACCAGCTGGCTAAGTTAGCTCAAAACACAAACATCAAAAGATCATAAAGTTAACATATTTAGTCAGACTGGAGGAGAATTCTTTTCATGTTCACTGAGATTCAAACAGCGCCTGTCTTGTCTACAATGTGAGCGTGGTCTTACCACAGTAGAGCACTTTGGAGCTGCATTACAAAACGGTGCACAGAAGCTCAGAGACGGATTAGTGCTACTGGGTTCATCATGTTGTGCTAACTGTTAGATGAGCTGGAGTATTTGCGAAATTGTGGATTCCTTCTGCACGGAAGGCCCTGGTTATTAGGTGTTAACGGCACCATATTGCTGCTCAGCAAAACAATGAATGAAAAATACAGTAAAACAAAAAAGTAACTGAAAGAGGCATAGGGCTCTGTGTCTCTTGTAAGACGGCGCCTGCTGCACGGATGTGCAGTTACGACATAGACTGACACACACACTCACACACACACACACACTCATGTGCAGGGACTTTCCAGGGGACCTCGTGGTTAAGTAAGGACAGGTACTGTCTAGGTAATATGTAACAGTCTCGGACCTGAACCTTCCTAACCCTTCTCACAGGCCTTGAGGCCTGCCGTCGCATTAATGTCTGCCAGGTCACCTTGGCCATGCGTCACTGCACATGCCTTCACACACACACACTTTTAAATTGTAACTTTTTATGTAAGTCACCTTTAACTTTAGGCTTTTGTTAAGGCCTTGAGCCGCGTCCGTACTTTCAAAGCCTTCTTCTTCCTCATACTTTCAGCTACAGACACCATAGTTAGACATTTCAACTAGATGGGTTTTCAGCAGTGCAGTTTAAATGCTTTCGGGCTTCAACATTCTCTCTCTGTGTGTCTCTCTCTCTCTCTGTGTGTCTCTCTCTCATACAGTTATTCAGGTCTTGGAGGACTTTTTCCCCTCCACCACCACACACACCCCATTTTAAAATAAAAGCCCCACAGAATGAATTCTAACTGAAATGCTTGTGATGAAACCTGTCATTTAATAACCTCTGTTTATGTGTGTCAAACATTTTGATTATGTCTCCCCTCCCCCCCACCCAGTCCCACCCTTTCAAAATAAAAGCCCCACACAGTGAAATCTAACTGGAATGCTTGTGATGAAGACTGTCATTTAATAACCTCTGTTTGTGTGTTTCATACATTCTGATTCTGTCTCCTCTCTGCCCCACCCTTTCAAAATAAAAGCCTCATGGATAAACTGTATTTAAACATTAAGCTCAAAATTAGGCTTTTTTGTTGAAATAATGAATGCTCTTACTAATACTGCGACAACTATTACTACTGCTGCTAATATTTCTAGTATTACTACTACTACTACTACTAGTACTACTACTACTGCTGCTTTTACTGCTACTTCAAATACTGCCATTACTATTACTTCTTCTACTACTACTACTGTTATATTAAATACTACGACCACTACTACAGCTATTACTATGCCTACTGATACTACTACTTCTACTACTTCTTCTTATTACTAATACTTCTACTACTAATAATACTTCTACTACAACTACAACTTCTACTACTATTACAAATATCACTACTACTGAAATTTTTTTAAGCTACAGAAACTGTTGAAATATCAAAATGTTCAGCTTTCAGGAGAGAGGTGATATGACTTTTCATATTTGTAATCTTTCAACTTTTTGAATTATTAAGCTTTTTGCAATTTTTTTTAATGGGATGTCTATGGAGAAAATCTTCAAATCCTGTTAATTAAACTTCAACTTTCAAAGCCTTCTTCTTCCTCATACTTTCAGCTACAGACACCATAGTTAGACATTTCAACTAGAAGGGGTTTCAGCAGTGCAGTTTAAATGCTTTTGGGCTTCAAAATTCTCTGTCTGTCTGTCTGTCTGTGTCTCTCTCTCTGTCTGTCTCTCTCTCTGTGTGTGTGTCTCTCTGTCTGTCTGTCTCTCTCTCATACAGTCATTCAGGTCTTAGAGGACTCCCACCCCCCCCGTTACAGTCACAGTGTTATATAACTGTTCATGTTAGTGTAATCTGCAGTTAAAGCTGTTCAATTACCATTCTGGCCACTTTATGTCTCAATGTGTATCTGTAACCAAAAGTGACCAATAGACACATGCCAAGCACACTTGATCATACACAAGCTTTGTGATCTTGAATTAGACCTTAATGTACAAATAACCTTTGTTCATATGATGCTGATAGTATTCTGTAGTAATCACTAATATCTATAGGAACATGACTTTATATATTCAGTATACAGAGACATTAGATCATCCATTATTAGTCCACAGTGAGCCCTCACATAGAGCTGAGATGGAGCTGTCATGTGTTGTGGGTGTTCTGTAGTTCTGCTAGTTTTAACCCTTTATTGCTCATACACATGGAAGACAATAATATTGTTTCCTCTCTTAGGCAAAGAGAACATTGATCCACATCTGCGCTTTGGCTGGTAAGTACGGACATACTGTAACTCAAATTGACAATAGATCACATAACTTGATGTTTAACTGTTAAGTATCTTAGACCATTTAATTTTGTTTAGATTCACACCAGATTAATTTATTTTGTGTGATTTATTTATCTCTAAAGCAACTTAACGATATTTATTGAAGACTAACATAAGTTCCTGGGTAATTCTATAGTCTCACGAATGAGACTTTGATAATTAACAAGGAAATAAAATGAGCTGTAATGATGAGTCTCTCTCACCCTCCCCCTCCTCCTCCTTCCTCCTCTTTTCTGTCTCTGATTGCAGACCATCACTGTGACTCCTTGCCATCTCTGAAGTGTAAGTTCACACACATGAATTATCATTATGCTATTACTACACTAATATTACATTGGTTTACATTAAGAATGACTTCCCATCCAAATGTAGCCTCGACAGGACTCCATTCATTACGTACTGAACACTAAATGACCCACCCTGAATAACAGTTTGATCTAGATTGAAATGAGATGTGACACACTGGTTTTCTGATAGGAAAGTAAAGATCATTTCTTTCTCTCTCCATTTCTTCTGGCCTCCTCCTTCCTGTCTCCAACTGCAGATCAGAGTTGGTGTCTCCGTGGTGACTTGACAGTAAGTTCACATATGAATCAACACTTTTACTTAAAACACTTCATACTGCAGGTTTTAAACACACTGTAGTGAAGTTGTAGTTAGTGGAAATGTGAGACTTCTAAACCAGCCATACTTCATATCATTTCATGATATTTCACATAAATCTGTGCAGTATTACCTGTTCTACTGTCATGATGTGTTTACATTATGGTCATGTGAGCAGACACTTCACTGATCTGTTAGCTTAGAGTAGAAGTTACTTAGTTTGTTATTCAGACTGCTGTCTAATGTGTGTCTTTATTGTGTCTTACAGGTGTCCTGCTGTCCAGCTGTCTCCCCTCTCCTCTATCATATTGGCTCTCTGTCTTTCCTATACCTTGTATCCACTCTGTCTAAGCATTGGTTCCTCTAGCTTTCCTGTCAATGTACCGCTCTGTCTTTGATTTTGAACTCATTCTTTGTATCCCTCTTCTATCCCACTCCATCTGTTACCGAACTTTCCAAACCTACCGAACCTTCTGAAAAACTTCTGAACAAATTACTGGAATTCTGAACTGAATTACATGGTTATCACAACCTGTCTGTTGAACGAAAACCTGAGAGTCTCATCTCTCCCACTCTCTCTCTCCACTGATCCTCTGATCCACTCACAATCCTCGGGTTACTGGTACCTGATCTATCTTTTTGAATGATCTGAGAGATTCTCCTCTCACGCTCACCTCTTTCAATCTTCTATCTACATCATATACATCTATAGAATACTATTACTGTTTGTACAAATTGAACAACACATTTGAAATATACTATTTGAGATTTTTTCAACAAAATTTGTTTGAACATATAATTGAAAAAGACATACACATCATTTAGTTGTAATTGAAAAAGTTACACTTCTATCACAAACATTTGGTAAAAATAAATTATAATTTAGAATTAAATCTGGTAAATTTCTAAGTATATAAATTCTTGTGCATGATTCAATTAACATAATTAAAGAACTGCATTCTAGTTAATATACATAAACATTAGATCCACATTAGAGAATAAGTCCAGTTGTTCCTGATCTTTGTTGCTGAGGAGCTCTGTTGGTTTGTACCCAGAGGTTTGTTTTGGTAACAGATATTTCACACTCAAACTGATCACTTGACTAGTCTACATACGAGTAAAAGTAATACCACTACATACATTGTATTCACTATTATTTAAATTATTTTCCATCTAAACATCCATTGTTTGAATCATTCAGTGTGTAGAAGTGTTTTGTTGTCTAACCTGTTCCTACTGAAATAAAATCCAGACATCTATCAGGAGGAAGTGCATTTATTTGGAGTGTCTGTTTCCTGTCTGCAGACCCAACGTTCTTCAGAAGCATTCATCTGTCATCTCACTGCCACGACAACTCTTCCTGATTCTGAACATAAACCATAGTATAGTGTAGTAGTATTAACTTATTCTCTGCTGGTGAGTGCAAACAGTTTAGGGTCAGAACAGATCATAGCTGATATTGGACTACTGGTTGTGTTGGTAGTAAATATTTAAATTGTGTATTCTGGGTGTAATTTAAATCTTTACATATTACACAAAGCTTTGAAATTAATATATTCTTTGTAGTGCGTCAGCCTTAAATTGTTCATACATTCTGGTTCGTACACTTTAAATACTGTTTCCTTAGTAGTAGTTATACTAACGAGCTATAAATTGAGGCTTTTTGAAATCTCACTAAAGTCTTTACAGTTTCAATTAACAAGTTCAAGTGTATTGTATTACTACAAAAAACATTTATTGAGATTTAGGTGGCTTCAATCAACAGTATTTGAAGTAGCATCATTTGTCTTCAGTTGTGTGTCAGTGTTAAACTTCAGTTTTTACATTGAATATATATATTTCCACAGATTTCTTTGAGAAGCATCTTTAATATTAAGTACAATCTGTTCCTTTAGTACACAGTCCCTTATACACGTATACAGACCAAGTAAAGACCTGATCACACTATTTAAATCAGTGTGTAGAAGTGATTTGTTGTTTAAACCTTCATTTGCTGTAATAAGTCAAACAACTGGATTTTTTTGATTTTGGTGTTTAGATATTAACCTAAATATATTAGCATTAATATATTAAGACTGTAAGGAATATAATTAAGGTTACTGTCACTGAATTTGACATTCAAATAATTTGTATCACAAACACTAAAATATACAAATATCATATTGTCTCAGTAAAGTAAAATTGGAGCATTAATATTGATCTCTTTATTGTGTTATATTTTGAACACAATTTATTTATACAGACTTGGTTAGGATTTTGTGGATCAAACATTTGCTTGGATACTGTGAAGTCTCTTTTGGTGTGTAATTATAAATTGAATAGTTTTGAAGCATTTAACCCAGAACTCTTCTGTGAGTTAATTTAGCATTCCTAAGTGCTTTTGATTACTAAAATCAGACACAGGTTACTACTATCTTCAGATCCTGCTTCGTTAATAGTAATATTTTACCATTAATATTATATCTTGATTTTGTACAATAAAAGTAAAACAATAACATTTGTGGTTTTGAAACACAACAACAATGCCAAGGAAGGGTAAGAGGTCACAAGCTCAGAAGCTGCGCTGGCAGAGGTCTGATGAGATTCACTGTGCAACAACGACTGAAGAAGCAGAATGTGGTGGTCCTCAGAGCAGTGGAGAAGTTAAGATGTCTGCAGCGTCTCATGCTGGAAGTGTGAAACAGGGAGGTCAGCCTGATGCTTCATGTGTACCAGAGGTTTCTTATGCAGACGTTGTAAAGAGAGGACAACACAGTGATGCTGCATGTGAGGCAGGGCCTTCTAATGTCAACCAGGAAAACTCCAGAGGTCAAAGTGATGTGTCACGTGTACCACAGGTATCATATGCAGACGTTGTAAAGAGAGGACAACACAGTGATGAGTCATGTGAGGCAGGGTCTTCTAATGTGAAGCAGGTAAACCACAGAGGTCAAAGTGATGCATCATGTGTACCACAGGCTTTTGCAGCAGGACCTTCTCATGCAGACTGTGTAAATCTGGGAGATGAACAACATGTCCGTGCATCCCGCAGCCAGGCTTCTGTTAAATACGGCAGATCCAGAAATCAGCAGTGTACCTGTAACTCACTAACCTTTCTTGCATTCCTTCATGAGAATGAAAACATCACCAGAGCAGACCTCGACCTTGTTTTGGATAAAGGTAACACGATGTATAGAGAGACCAGGAAAAGGGTCGTGGATCACATCTATCTGACTACCGATGAGCTCCCTGATGAAGTTCCTGCACGCAGGTTGACACATTATGTGGACATGACACAACTTTCTAGGTACGGCACATTAGGAGAACCTTTACCTGGAGCTGTCGATAGCTTTCTGGACCTGGAGTCAGGACTGAGCTGCTTGTTGTCAGATGTGAAGTACGCTTTGCTGTTGATGAGACTGTTGTGTATTGCAGTATTCAGAACCAGGTCAGGCAGATACGGTTTCTTTGACCCACACTCCAGAACAGCCAGAGGTTTGCCCCTAACCCCCGGTTCACGTACTCCTGGTACCGCTGTCATGGTGACATTCACACGTCTCAGTGATATGATTGACAGGCTCAAGAAGTCCTACAGAATGATGGGCACACAGTCCTCCTGTAACTATGAGTAAAGCCTGTGGAGTTTTACAATGTGAACACAGTCAACCTGAATGATGCTCTCCCAAACACAGACTGCAGACCTACAGCTGTCACTGAGGATGAACCTACTCTGTTGGATGAAGCTGTTGATGAATCAAACTCACCGACTCTAAAGACAAACACAGCCACTGATCGTCCTGAGAACATTTTACCTGAAATGTCTCCTCACACCACAGCTGTGAAACAACCAGAAGTCCTCATCACATCATTCCAATCACATGATGCTCCTCACAGTGAATCAGAATTGACTGCTGAAGTGATAAACCCTGTTCTCAGTGATCCCTCTGATAACATAATGACAGGAGAGTCCACCGACGTCACTTTTACATCATCTGTGAGACAACAAGAGGTCATCTTCCCTGATACCCAAAATAAACCAGAACCCTCAAGTGAATTCAGTTTCCTTCCATCACATGATGCTTCTGTCAATGAATCAAACATTTCTCCTTCAATAATAAATACTGTTGCCAGTGATCTCTCTGATACTGTTTTGCAGGAAACCATCTGTAGATTGTCAAAGTTTAGTAAACACCAAAGGAGTAAAATGAAGAGAAGACTATTGGTCTCAGGAAAAACTCCACAAAGAAAAGAGAATCAGAAAAGGAAAGAAAGGGAAAAGTATGCTTCAAATATAGCATATAAAGCAAAGAAAAAATATCAAGCAAGCTGGAATTATCGAAACAATCCTGAATTTAGACAAATGAAAATAAATACAAGAGACAATGTTGACTTACAGCAAAAACGGAAAGAGTACATTTCCTCTCATTACAGAAACGATGATGATTTTAGACAGAAACAAAAACAGTACGTGGTCTCTGGATACAAGGACAATCCTGATTTTAGACAGAATCAAAAACAGTACGTGCTCTCTCGTTACAAGGACAATCCTGATTTGAGACAGAAACTTAAACAGCAATTTATGGCCCGGTACCGAGACGATACTGATTTTAGACTGAAAAAAAAACAGTGCTTCACTGCTCGATATAAAGAAAGCGTAGAATTTAGACAGAAGAAGAGATCTCATATCACTCAGCGTTATGCTCATGACCAAGCATTCAGGGTAAGACACAGACAACTAATGAAAAAAATAATGCAAGACAGATATAAAAACAATCCTACATATTGGAGTATGCATACCATAAGATGTGCCATGAAAATAAAAAGGAAATACAGACGGACAATTAGACAAACAGAAGAAAGTGACAACAGTTTGATCAAAGAGGCTATATCTGTTTTCAGGTCACAAATAAAGGCTGGTCCCACTTATGTGTGCACCGTCTGTCATAAAGCATCATTTCCAAACCAAGTGAGACCCTGTAAAAGGTTAAACTATGTACAAAATCCAGTTATGGTTGCAGCATGCCTGACAGGAAAGTACGTCCATGTTTGTGATGATGGGAGTGCAGAGATGAACAACAGTGCAAAGTGCCTGATGAGAGGAAGGAAGAGTGGATTTGTCACACCTGCCATAATCATCTTAAAGATGGAGCCATGCCAACACTCGCTGTAGCTAACAACTTGGAGCTCGCTGACATTCCACCTGAACTGTGTGATCTCAACATATTGGAGAGACATCTCATAGCTAAGTGCATAGCCTTTGCCAAAATTATTCCTCTTCCCAAAGGAAGACAGAGATCAATACATGGTAACGTGGTTTGTGTCCCGTCTGAGGTGCAGGAAACAGTGGAAGCCTTACCCAGACTGAGAAGTGAGTCCCAGGTCATGAGAGTGAAACTGAAGAGACGATTGTGTTACAAAGGTCATCAGCTGTTCCAGACTGTCACCTGGTCTAAACTAGTGCAGGCGCTGCACAAACTCAAACACATTCATCCACAATACCAGGACATAACTATCAGAGATGAGGCTGAGCTATGTGACCCAACACTTCCTGATGATGACGATGATGATGATAAGGATGAAACAATGGATAAGAATGATTATGATGAAGCTGATTTAATGGACATTGACATGTGTGAGAAAAGTGCACTGTGTGAGGCAGAAACTGAGACTGAAGGTGAGCAGGATATTGACATGTTGTCATGTGATGGTGAACAACCAGAGGAGCAGAGAGATGATGCAGAACAGGAAGGTGACTAACGGTGGTTTTGCTCTAGAATCATGTCTTCAGCCATGTGATGTTTCAGAGGAGATTTTATGTTTCAGTGAAGGAATCTACTCTGTTGCCCCTGCAGAAAGAAACAGTCCTGTTGGCTTTTTCAGAACACCTAAACTTGAGGCGATGGCTTTCCCTGTACAGTTCCCTACAGGTCAAAACACACTGGATGAAATGAGACGTATTAAAGTAACACCCAGCAGTTATTTCAAAGCAAGGCTTTTCTGTACTGATGATCGTTTTGCCAGAGACACAAATTATTTGTTCTTTGCACAGTTTGTGACTGAAATACACTTGGCTACCTCCAGCATGACAATACAGTTGAGGAAAGGAAAGCCTCTGACTAGAGATGGACGAAGAATAACTTCTGGTATGCTGCAAAATAAACGAGAGGTCGAGAGACTGGTGAGAAATAAAGATGCAGTCAGATTAATGCAGCCGCTGAGAGGAACACCAGCTTATTGGGAGAAAACTACAAGAGATCTTTTTGCCATGATCAGACAGTTGGGAACCCCCACATTCTTTTGTACATTTTCTGCAGCTGAGATGCGTTGGCCTGAAGTGATTGAGGCAATAAAAGGACAGCAAGGTGAAGAGGTCAATGTTGAAGGGCTCGACTGGTCAGCAAAGTGTGACATACTGAGAAGCAATCCAGTGACAACAATGCGCATGTTTAATAAGCGTGTTGAGGCGTTATTCAGAGATTTGCTCTTATCTCCTGCACAGCCTCTCGGCAAAGTTGTTGACTATTTTTACCGAGTTGAGTTTCAGCACAGAGGAAGCCCACACATTCACTGTCTCATATGGGTAGAAGGTGCACCTGTGTTTGAGAAGGATGATGATCAGATTGTGTCAGATTTTGTGTCCAAATACATCACAGCTCAGCTGCCTGACCCACATTCACAACCTGAACTGTACAAGAAGGTAACAGAAGTGCAAATACACAGCAAAAACCACTCAAGGACATGTTTCAGAAGTCCCAGCTCTGGTTGCAGATTTGGATTTCCCAAACCACCTGCCAGAAACACAATCATAACGAGACCTGGTGAGAACGTTGATCCGCTGCAAGTGCAAATGGCAAAGTCAAAGCTCCAACCACTGAACTTGTTGCTGAATGAACCTGAAACTGCCTCACTCAGTTTGCAGCAGCTCCTAGCTCGATGTGACTTAACACTCCATGAGTATGAACGATGCCTCAATATGATCAACAAATCCAGTGCGGTGATACTGAAACGTGAGCCAAAAGACTGCTGGGTAAATGGATATAATCCACATTTACTTGAAGCCTGGGATGCCAATATTGATGTTAGTTATATTCTCAATGCATATTCATGCATCATGTATCTCACCGGCTACATAACCAAAAAGGAATCTGGACTTTCTGAGTACCTCAAAACAGTCATGTAGCGTAGGTTTTCTCACAACTAATCAACAGTGCACGTTGGGCTCCAGACGGGAGAATAGTAGGAATTCCACCCTGTCAATTTTATAAAGAAAGAGCACTGTGAACCGTTGGAGAGAGAACTAACCCGACCAGCCTGCGAACCCAGCTACAAAATGTACAATAATCAAAACTCAACCAATTAAGGTCTTTCAGTTCAGTCAATTATAGTTTACTCAAAATCATAAATCAAACCAAAACAGAGTTTCTTTCTCTATACACAAAAAGATGACATGACCGAGTCCAGATATATAAATGAAATGTCCATGGAGTAATAGAAATGAATGAGGACTCCAGGTGAATGTGTGAATGTGGGTGGGTGTGTGTGTGTGTGTGTGGTTGGGGGGTTGTAGGTCCGTTCCAAAACTAAAGGAATATCTGGCAGTTCACTGTTTGTAGTATGGAGGAAGGCAGTTAATTTCAGGGTGTGTAAGTGTTTGAGGAGAAGAAGAAGGAGAAGCCTGGAGAGTTGCAGTTAAAAGGACTTAGCTGATGAATCCCCGAAGTTAAGGAGGCCCAACCTGGTCCAAGCTGTAGTAGAACACGACTCTCTTCCACCACCTGCTCCCGGGATCAGCACACCTCCAGTAAGGCCTGGTCCTCCAAGAAAGCACCGTGTGTTCAGTTGGTTCATGGATCCTTGCTCCTCCGATTTAGTTAGTCGTTGTCAACTATTTCTTATGGTGAGCTTAACAGGTCCAGAAACTGAATCATACCTTTTTTAACTCCATTAACACTCTCACTCCTCTCTGGTTGTTCCTCCATGCAGCTTTGGTGAGTTGATTGTCTTTTTCCCCTTCCCCCTGCTCACAGGTGCGTCTAATTTATAGCCTCCCTTTCCCCACCTTCTTTTCCTGTCAGGTGGGAAAAGGGCTGTTCTGTGCATTTCTGTTCTGCTACAGTCATTGAGAACTCCACCAGAGACAACGTCAATGAATGTGATGAAATGAGGGAAATCATGCAAGCTTACTCTAAAAAGAGAGAGGTCAGTGCTCAGGAGTGTGTAGCTGTGTCCCAATTCAGGGTCTGCATCCTTCGGAGGACCCAGCCTTCACGGTCTACGTGGGCCGCGTCCTTTGAAAACCGCAAAGGCTAGACCGTGTGGTCTCCGAAATGAGACGGCCTACGCTACAGAGGACTTCCTGTTTGCGTCAACAGCTGTTCTCGCCCCGCCCCCTCTTGCTGCTCCCATCGCCCTGCTCAATAGGATTATATATATATATATATATCTTTTTTTTTATAGTGTATATACCTGTATATATATTTATAGTGTATATATATATATAATACCTGCTCAGAAGGATTATATATGTATATATATTTATAGTGTGTGTATATATATATATAATCCCTGCTCAGGATTATAAATATATACACATAAATACATTAAACTAAAATATTTTCAGTATATATACTTTGAAGTTTTTAGTTTAGTGTTTTTAATCATATATTAAATTCATTCATAGTTTATTTTCATATTGTTTTTCTAAATTAATAATCAGTTAATTAAATCAGTTACTATGTTAAATAACACATTTTCAGTTATAGTTCTTGCAATTAAAACAATGTATTTATCAATAACTTTATTTCATTCACACATACATATTTACATGTACATATATATATATATATATCAATCCTAAGGCAGAGGAAATCAATCAAGACAGTTAATATTAACAGCAAAACAAATGTCAGCAAACGTGTTTATTAACTTGCAGTAACATGTGCATATTCTTTATATTTTTTAAATCAGTTTCATCTCTGTGACAGCAATATTAACACATCAGAAGGATCTACTGGTTGTCTTATTAGTAAAGGCTTTGTACAGGATGAGAGCTAATGTAACTGTAACCTCAAGTACAGGATGGTGAAATGGAGACATTACAAATGGACTAATGTCTTAATTCAAAGCTACGGTTGCTGAATGTTTGTCCATCGTTCTCCCCTCAGCTCCTGGCTCTCTGTAACACAACAAGAACAGAATCAGCAAAATACTCAAATTCAGTGTATTCGTGTAATTAATCTTAACGTTACCGGATTTAAAGTGATATTTCAGGTTCACAACCTGTCTACCTGAGCTCACGTTGGTCCGTTTATGTACATGATATGAAGTATAAATCATCTGTAAAACCATCACAACATCAGTAAGATATTATTCAACCTCTGAGGTTTGAAAGTGAAGTTATTAAAAGTTACTTTAAGTCTCACTACAGTCGGATGCAGACAGCTGAGCTGCAGCTAATAGCGCTGCGGCTAACGCTAGTTAGCTTGTAAGCTACGAACGTCACGTAACTTAACGGATCACTTTAACACACATGTGATGTTATAAGATCTCTTATTTTGCTTTAACATTAGTATCGGTGACATTCGAGTGAGTTGAAACTCAATACTTACATTTAAAAGTGAATCCTGCCGCTTCTCCAGCTCTCGCATCAATCGCCGCCATGTTGGTTCAAATTAAATCTTCACCGGCACGCAATGCATCTTGGGATATGCTGGGCCACGAAGTCTCCATCAGATGTATCCTCCGAAAATGGGTGCAGAAGGCTGCGTTCGTCGGCTGCATTTGAAGGAGTCTTCAACAAACATGCGAATTGGGACAGCCTAGTCGCAGCGCTGTGACGCAACCGGTCTACGAATGCAGCCTCCGAAGGATGCAGACCCTGAATTGGGACACAGCTTGTGACTCGTGCCTGTGGCATTAAAATGAAGAAGTGTTCACGTGGCGTCATATTCATACCGACAGATGACAACGCACTGAAAATGAGTCGCCCCATGTCTTACCTAGAGAACTGTTGGGCCTGTTCAAAGAGGCATCCATGTTTTCTTCCAACAAAGGCCAGGCGGCCAAGGAAGAAGACCACACCTCCCCCAGCTCCCACCAAAACTGAATGCTGGCCCCTCATTGGCCAACAAGGGACCCCCCACTGGTTTACTACCTGGCTTTAAAAACAGCCGCGAGACTCGAATCAGCCCCTTTCCGTCTGAGCTCGCTCGGTGCCAGGAGGTCCACCAAGGAAACGTTTGCCTCAAGAAATCCTGTATAGGTCACTAGTAGATTCGCTGGCCGAACAGACTGTGTTTTATAATTTATATCTTTTTTTTTGGATCCTGTGCGAGTGAATTGATAACTTCTACGACCAATTCCTCCACCTTTAAGTGCACACATTGCCGGCGAAAGGACGCCAAATCCCCTTTCCTCCTCATCGAAGGATTCGCTCAGCCCCTGCAGAGGCTGAGTTTGACCATGCGCACGCTCGGAAGCGGCGTTTGCCGAGTTTGACCCTCGAAGGATCGATCTCAAGAAGCATCAAAATAGTAAGAGTTATCTTGGTATCTGGGCTTAGAGAGTAGATCAGTTTGTGTGTTATTTCCTTTATCTTGTTTAATTAAGTTACTGTAGTGTTATAACGTGTTATTGCGCAAGCATCGCGGACCGCGAGTCCCGTTATCCTGTGTATTTCCTGCTGTAACTGTGATTAGATCCTCACTGCTAGTAGATTCGGAGATTGTGATTTTATCACCTTAAAGACAGAAACCGCGGCAGCCGAACCTCGATTCGCAGACCGAGTTTCGGGGTGATGAAGAGCAAGCTTCGCGTTTCATCGCAGTGATACAGATCTGTTTTATTTTGGGATTATTTTATTATTCTTTTATTATTTAGTTTTGTTCGGTTTTATTCTCTCTTAAACCGGCTCCGTGAGTGGGGTTCGGAACCATAACTATCACTGTACAAGCGTGACTGCCAGGTTCGGAACCCGACCGCAGAGTTTACGTGAGAAATCAGCTGTTCTCACATCCTACAGCGGTGTCGTAGTATCGTGCTCAGAGCTCGATTCCCTCTCTTTCTTTCTCTCCTCCTACGAACACGCACACACATAGTTAGATTCACTGATTTTAGTCGACCATCCCAGACACTGGTTACGTAATCGATTGTCCCAACCCACATTGTGCGTCGATCCACGTGGTTACCTACGTTTGTTCATTTGACCTTAGGTATTAGACATATGGTTGTATGATAGTGTTTGTTAGTTTTGATATTATTTGATTTGATCATTTATTTTTCGGATGTAATAAACTCTGTTATATTTTAAAGAGCAGTCTTTGTGATTACTGGTGCATATGTGTGTAATAATAACTGGATGTAGTGGCCTGTGCTCAAACTTAAACCTTCACTTTTACTCCAAATGTAATAGTACTCAGACTATTGACATTGTGAGTGAACGCTAATTATGAGACTTAGTTTTATCGTTTATTATCGTGATTATTGGTCCCTGTCCGCAGGGTGGTGCCCCGTTATTACTAATAATCATTAATAATTGTTACTGACATTAATAATTCTATTGATGTCAATAATTTAGTTTCTTAGATTGCTGATAACTCAAACACGCTCCTTTACGTTCCCAACAGAACACAACATCAGAATGTGTGGATGACATCTTTGACTGACAAATACAAAGCCAGACCTGAAACACCAGAGTTTGAGGAGATGTGTTTGGCTGATTTTGCAGCTACTTGCAGAATTGTCTATGGACAGCAGACAAAAGGTAAAGATGTGTTGCCTCTCCTCAATGAGATGGGATTTGTGCAAAAGAGGAAAAACGATAAACCTGCTATCATCAGATTTTACCGCTGCTCACAGGAAAAATATCCTGAGAAGTTCTATGGCACATTAGTGAAACTGTACCTTCCTCACCGATCAGACCAGGAACTGAAAAGACCGTATTTCCCCACGTACGAGTCCTTCTACAACAGTTGTCTTGTTCAACTACGAGGTTCTGACCATCCTGAGTATGTCAAACACATTGTGAAACGAAACAGAGACAAATATGAGAAAAACACTGAGAAGATTGAGAATGCAGTCGAAGAATTTGAACAGAACAGAGGCGTGATTGATGAATGGTGTAATCTGGCGCCAGAATCTGAAGTGGTCAGGTTGGAATGTATAGAAGAACTGGAGGCACGAGAGCCAGATCATGAAAATGTACAAGAGAATGTCCCAGAATACAGTAATCAGGATAATGCTGTAACAGAAGTCAGAGCCGTCAGAGAGCCCCCTGTCTTAGACCCCACACTGTTACGACAGATGTATCAGAACCTGAACCAGAAACAAGCATGTGTATTCTATGCAGTTAGAGACTGGTGCATAAAGCGTGTCTGTGGCCTAAATTCTGAGCAGTTTTTCTATTACATCAATGGTGGTGCTGGAACAGGAAAGTCACATCTCATTAAATGCATCTACTCAGAGGCATCTAAGATACTGTGCAAACTTCCGAGACATTCTGAGGAGGCTGACATATCAAACCCCACTGTCCTGTTGACTGCTTTCACTGGAACTGCAGCATTTAATATATCAGGTACAACACTGCACTCTCTGCTCAAGCTACCACGAAGTCTGAAACCTCCATTTCAAGGACTTGGCAACAAACTGGATGAAGTCCGATCAGAACTTTTAAATGCGGAAATCCTCATCATTGATGAAGTGTCCATGGTGTCAAAGCCCCTGTTTGCTTATGTGGATGCGAGACTGAAACAGATCAAAGGCAGTCACAGACCCTTTGGAGGAATGTCAGTAATAGCTGTAGGAGACTTTTATCAGCTTCCACCAGTGCGACAGTCCAAGACCCTCTGTATGTATGAGCCATGTGAGATTGACCTATGGCAGGAAAACTTTCAGATGATCACTCTAACTGAGATTATGCGTCAGAAGGATGATGTTAACTTTACAGAGATGTTAAACCGGATCCGTGTGAAAGGAAAGTCAGATAAGTTGTCTGAAGCAGACAGAGCTTTGTTGTCACAGACCATCACTGAACCAGCACTTTGTCCAACTGATGTCCTGCACATCTTTGCAACTAATAAACAGGTTGATTCACACAACTCAGCAACATTAGCTCTGCTCCATTCTCATATCACCAAGATCGATGCAGATGACTACAAAAAGGACCCACGAACTGGAAGAATGGCCCGACAAACCAAACCATACAAAGGAAACAGAAATGAGTTACCAGATACACTGAATGTAGTTGAAGGTGATCGAGTCATGCTCACCAGAAACATAGACGTGTCTCAAGGATTGGTGAATGGATCGTTTGCTACACTAGTCAGGGTAATAACCTCAGAACAAAGTGGTGTTGCACATGTCACTATGCTTGGGCTCAAGATGGATGATGAAACCGCTGGAATGAATTACCGTAATAGAGCACCAGGCAGACCTGATGATCTAGTGTACGTAGAGAGAGCAGAGGACAATCTGAAACAGAAAGGAGTGGTACGCAGACAGTTTCCTGTTAGACTTGCCTTTGCTTGTACAATACAGAAGGTTCAAGGTATGACAAGGACATCAGCTGTAGTCTCACTAAAACACATTTTTGAACCTGGCATGGCTTATGTAGCTGTCAGTAGAGTGACGTCTCTCAGTGGACTGCACATGCTGGATCTGGATGAGAGTAAGATATATGCCAACCCAGAAATCACTGGAGCCCTACAGACCATGAGACAAGTCAGATTGGACGACATGATGCCTCTTCTTCAACTCCAACAGACATCGAGCAGACATGACACTCTGACCATTGTTCACCATAACACAGAAGGTTTGCCATCTCATGTCAATGACATCAGGAGCCATCATGAACTGTGTCTTGCAGATGTTTTGTGTCTCACAGAAACTCACCTTCAAGGCTCCTTTGTTGCAGACAGTCTCCATATAGAGGGCTACAATATGTTCAAACGCAACAGACACCTGTCCTACACAAATGTTCCAGAAATGGCCAACAGACGTGGTGGTGGAGTTGCTGTTTATGTGAAAAGCCACATTCAAGTGCGTGAAAAACAGTACATACATAATGTAACTGATCTTGAGTTTGTGGCTCTGAAGGTTGAAGCCCCAGTGAGTGCACTGATTGCAGCTGTATACAGACCACCAGACTACAGTGTGAGATCATTCCTGTCAAACCTGGGAAGCCTTCTGGACTCATTGGAGATCATGGACTGTCACCCCATTATTGTCTGTGCGGATTTCAACGAGAATCTCTTATCCAACACAAGTAAGCCAATACTTGAGCTCTTTCAGTCCAGGGGATATGCACAAGTCATCACTACTGCAACCACAGAGAAGAACACACTGCTGGACCTCATTTTCATCTCTCAGCCACAACATTGTCTCCACTCTGGTGTGATGAAAACCTATTACAGTTATCACAACCCTGTCTACTGTGTCATGTCCTCTAACAGTCCCATAAAGGTATCAGCTGAGTTTTAAAGATCAAGACAAATGCAAAGTACCTGTAACTAAACTTAAACTAATATGTTCAGTGCAGAGATTAAGAAAATAGTTTATTATAATGTAGTGTATAAATAACACAGCATAACAGTGTGTTGATAAAACATAACTCAATGAAGTATAGACTAATCGAGATGAACAAAAGTTAGTGATATATGTATTAATGACACATTCTGATTAAAAAATGATTGAAAGATACAATGATAAATTCAAAAAGAGTATATTGTGATGACTATGTTTACTGAGAATGATGTATAGAATATAACAGACTTGCAGAGATTTAATTTATCAAGAGTAATGTTCACGTAAAGGAAACCTAATTATGCGGTCACAAGACATGTTGGACTTTATTTAGTAAGTTGAATGGAATTTTGTTTGGTAATCATCTTTTCACAGTATTGGACAATATTATGGGTAATATTCTTTCCAGGTAACCATATTGTTTTAAGCTATATTGCCAACACATTTTGGCCTGTGCATTTATCAGGGTGGGTTAGGGTTAGGGTTGATAAATGCACAGGCCAAAACTCTTTCAGCAGCTGTATACAACATTGTACGCAGCTGCTAACATTTAGCGTAGCAAACATACATCAGAAAGTATGTGTTCTAGATGTAACACATACTTTCTGGTGTACCTACCAGCTGAAACCCCACATTTCGATCCCAATCAATTTCACACTCTAGCAGGGCGGGTGGACTTGCTAGAGACTGTTACTCATTTAGGTTTTCTTTCCCCTGGACCGGAGACGCAGTTCTCCTGTGTCCTCTGTAATGCCAAGTTTCCTTTCTGATGGACCGGAGACACAGTTCTCCTGTGTCCACTGTAATGCTAAGTTTCCTTTCTGATGGACAGAAGACACAGTTCTCCTGTGTCCTCTGTAATGCTAAGTTTCCTTTCTGATGGACCGGAGACACAGTTCTCCCGTGTCCTCTGTAATGCTAAGTTTCCTTTCTGATGGACAGAAGACACAGTTCTCCTGTGTCCTCTGTAAGGACACCTGCCAGCCTTGGCCTCACCTCCTTCAGCACTGTGAGGATCAGCTCACAGCAACCAAGATATGCTGCAAAAGACCAGAGACTGCAGCACTAACTGAACTGTCAATCAACGGAGGACTTATCACTGTTGGATCACATAGATACACATTTTACTTCCTGCTTGTCCCAGTCAGTCTTCCAAGCAGAGAATGAGAAAACACCTGCCTGCCTTTGCCTCACCTTCTGTCTGGCTCTGAGATACTGGATCAGCTCATAACAACCAAGACATCATGTCACCACAGACCAGATGCTGCAGCACCATCTCAACTGTTCATCAACAGTGGACCCACCACTGCTGGACCACAGAGACACGTGTTCTCCCTGCCAGTGTCGAGGTTTCTTCACAACAGAGCATAAGGTATAGTTTTCATATGTTACAATGTTTTGCTTTAATTGTGTGTTCATTCATTTATTCCCTTTGTATTAATGCAACAGTTTAAATGACACTGATGTTACAGCTAGTATAACATTGTAATTTATATAAACTTCTTCCTTCAGGTCTTCCTCCTCTGTGATCCCTCCACTTCACAGTGAAGACACTCAGGACTGCACAGAGAGCTAAACATATAGAAGAAGCTGAACATCATGCAGCCTTCCTAAACTTCTCTGTGTGAAATGGCACTGGACATACATGTTGTCCTGCCCTGCAGCAGAATTCAAGGTATTTGATTATTGTGAATTATGTAACATGTAAACATGTTTTGTTTCAGTCTTCAGTTTATTACAATAACTTTGTTTTCTCTTTTCAGGACCAGCTCCGTCCTCCTTCCTCAACATCACCATCTGTGCATCCATTGCTGTGCACAGTTCAGTTCAGTAGAGACTAACTACAGTTGATCTTTAAGCAAGTGATCAGGTGTACGGCTGCAGGGAACCAAACTGCTGCAGATCCATCATCAGTCAGTCATCACTGTCACAGTGACACTTCCTCTTTTGTCCAGCATCAAGCTCCTCCCTAAACAAGCTGTACAGGTAACAGTTTGTGTTACTTCCATAGTACAATATCTCTCTTTGACCACAACAAAGAGAGTGCTTCTACAGCCACTGGACAGGTCAAAGGTCATAATGTTTCAGCTCTTTCTATTATCACACTGACACTGAGCTCTGTTCACAGTTTGGTTTGTGTTAAGAACAGACAGATTCAACAAACAGCAACATACACTACTGACACATGGACAGAATGACTGTCTCTCAAAACAACAGGACACCTGTTTATTTTGTTTGTTTCATCTCTACCTTATTTGGTCCAACAATGTATGTTTATTTAATGTTTCATCACAATTTATATCTTTTACATTATTTTATTGTATTTATTTATTCATGTCATCCTTCCCTTTTCCTATTAATCAGTTTTCTAACAGATATATGAAAGATTAAGGATGAAAATGTGTCAGTTAGTTCAATTGCTACATGCATATGAACTAATTAACCTGGAGGAAAGGACACATCTTTATCCTAATGTCATGAGTCATTAGTATGGGGTTTCAGCTGGTAGGTATAATCAAGGTTTTTCACATGTGTATACCTAGCCTGAGGGTAATCTAAACCCTATTGAAAATACATATATGTAAGCCCAGTGTTAAAATATCAGACTGTGGAATCCAAGCTGAAGGTATTGTCTTCAGAATGTCTAAAACACATGACGTGGTTCAAAGAGTCTTGTCAAAAGATTTAATTGGAAAACGAATCTTTCCAAGCTCGTCTTCTAACCTTGAGTCAAACTAGTGACTCTAAACAAATGTTCCTTACAAGTAAGGAAAACCCAGCATAAACTGAGTTTAATGTTGAGATCATTTAAATGTCAATGTTGACAAGGCTGGCAGTCCAGGGCTACTGGAACTTGAAGTCTTGAACTACTGGATACGAGATTGAATGTTTATCTTTGAATTTATGAATGTAATGATTTCTGATGATCCTTAAAATATGGCAAAGAAATGAAACTATATGTAACCATATATATATATATATATAAAAATATAAATCCTCATAAAATACTGATATAAATGATTGTGTAATGTTTTCAGTTGATTCAATGTAGTGGGGCAGATAGTAGATTAATCGTGCAAATTATGATACAAGCATGAAATTTGGTGGTTGTTCTCCAGAGGTATCTGGTCAAACCTGCCTGATTGGCCATTCAAAAATCCAAGATGGCGGCTATTTTTCAAGATGGCCACCAATTGGGCCTCCCGAAAATTAGTTTTCTTAATAAAACTTTGTATTTCCCCCATTTGAATGATCTTGGTGTCTATTTGTAGGTAATAAAAGATGCTTTAATAATTACCCACAACTATAACACTAGAATAATGAATGTGCTGATGTAATTGGACATTTATTGGAAAAATTAACGAATATAAGTAAATTAATAATTCAACTCTTTTATTAAAATAATTTCCTTCAACTATGTTCAAATTGAACATTACAAGAATATGATATCAAACTGGACAAAACAAAGTGTATGGCACTGGACACTTAATTCATCTAACAATAATACATTTGATATGGAAAAGCAGGAAAATATTCTGTGATTTTTCCAAACAAATTGCTCCAGGTCCCACAATTTTTACTCTTTATACACCATTTTTGGCCAAAAAGCTTGGAAATGTTGTGCTGTCGCACACAGATGTCTATGGAATCCAACAGACTTACACATTTGGCTCAGGGAGCCTTAGAGCGACATGAACTCCAACCAACTGCTCCATTAGACTCCATGTTAAATCTGACCACTAATTCCTCAAGGAAAGCAGACGGTACCAGTTTTGTATCTTGCGCTGTAGCTCACATTTTTAACACCACAAACATAAAAATCACTTTACCGCGTTTGGCAGAGTCTTATCTCTCTCACGGTATCCATATTTTATTGATTAGTCTCATGGTTTTGGTATGAAGGGCATATGTTTGACAGGTAGTTTTGTTGAAAATCACTGTTCACTCTAATCTCTCACACAGGTGTTCATATGAGCTCATTAGTGTTGATAAACACACAGAGGCACTGAGACACACACACACTCCTCTCCCTCTATCTCTCTGTGTCTCTCTCATTCAGGTCTTAGAGATCTTTAGAGCAGGGGTTCTTAACCTTTTTGACCTCGGGGCCCAACTTTTCAATTACAAAGTGGCCCGGGGCCCATTCAAATATTAACACTGTATTGGTTTAACTAATTTATCTCACTCTTGGTTTGATTTGTATTCAATAACTATATTAAATCCACTTACCGTTTAACAAGCAAAACCCTTGTCAAATAAATGAGATGATACAATGTGATGATCACAAAGAAGCAGTACATTGTATGGTTTTGATAAGCTGCGAGTGGTAAGAGTAAATATTATGATCAGTGGTGGAATGTAACTAGTATATTTGCTGAAGTACTGTATGTACAAATTCAAGGTACTTTACTTGAGTATTTCTATTTTATTCAACTTTGTACTTCCACTCCACTACATCTCAGAGGGAAATATTGTACTTTTTACTCCACTACATTTGTCTGGCAGCTTTAGTTACTAGTTATTTTGCACATTATAATTTGTCAAACCCTTCCTAACTACCCTAACTGAACAACAGAGTATAAAGGAGTTAAAATGAGCTCCACCTTAAACATCTGCAGCAGGAATAATGATCCAAACAAATATAAATATGTAATATCTATATATAATAGTAAAACACTGACAGGAATCATGTTTCTGTTAATTAGTACTTTTATTACTATCGTTTGTAGTCCAATGACCTAATTGTCTGTGTTTTAGTTCAGTAAACGAGTGCTCTGAAGTCAGGGTGAATGTGTGAGGTGAGATGTGAAGGACAGCTGACAGGTGATGATCAGTGAGAGAGAGGATCTGGATCTGGATTCATTAAACTCCATCACGGAGAATGTTTGTTCACATATGTAGGTCGATCCAAAGAGAACCAACATCTTCTGAGCATGTTGATTTAGCAGCTTAGCTAGCAAAGCCTCAGATGTCCGTGTCGCTCTGCATCACCAACACATCTCAGGTAGCCAAAATGACCTAGACCAGCTCTGGCGTAAGATCGGCATGCCGGAAGAAACACGTCGGGCCGAGTCCGGTTGCCGACTCGGCTGAGACTGAATGACGCCCCAGAATCGGGCCGAATACACCGGCCCGGTTCCGGCTGCCGACACTGCTATTATTGGGATTGCAGTGAGCCGCTGCTCGCTCATCCACGAACGTACGTAAATTGAGATAAAAGACAGCAGCAGTCGCCTTCAAAATAAAACCAATGCAGCTGTATTCCGTGCATGATGTAGCTACAATTATTTACGTTTCATTCCTAATTTCCCATTGACGTCCCGCGGGCCGTACAATGCCCAGGTCTGACCTATGCGGTCCCGCGCACACCTACACACACACACACCTACACACACACACACCTACACACACACACACACCTACACACACACACACCTACACACACACACACACCTACATACACACACACCTACACACACACACCTACACACACACACCTACATACACACACACCTACACACACACACCTACACACACACACACCTACACACACACACACACCTACATACACACACACCTACACACACACACACACCTACACACACACACACCTACATACACACACACCTACACACACACACACCTACACACACACACACACACCTACACACACACACACACACACACCTACACACACACACACACACACACACACCTACATACACACACCTACATACACACACACACACACCTACACACACACACCTACATACACACACACACACCTACACACACACACACACACACCTACATACACACACACACACCTACACACACACACCTACACACACACACACCTACACACACACACACACACACACCTACACACACACACACACACCTACATACACACCTACACACACACACACACACACACACACCTACATACACACACCTACACACACACACACACACACCTACACACACACACACACCTACACACACACACACACACACCTACACACACACACCTACATACACACACACACCTACACACACACCTACACACACACACACCTACATACACACACCTACACACACACCTACACACACACACACACACACACACACACACACACACACACCTACACACACACCTACACACACACACACCTACATACACACACCTACACACACACACACCTACATACACACACCTACACACACACACACCTACATACACACACCTACACACACACACACCTACATACACACACCTACCTGCCGGACTTTGCTGCCGTCTTGCTCTGTCCTGAGTTCTCCTCGCTGACGGGGGATATGATGTCAAACTGGATGGGCGTGTCCGGGGCAACCAGGGCGTCCAATGAGAGCACAGAGAGGGCGGGCGACGGCTCGGACCCGACAGAGCTGATGCTGCTCGCTCGGCCCGCTCGCCCTTTACTGAGAGAGAGAGTCGGTCTTCATTATATCTGACAGCTGATTGGTTACGAGGTTGTTGATCACACTATGTTTTGACACTGGTGGTCTTCTAACATAAAGTCTCACACTCTCTCTCTCTCTCACACACACACACACACACACACACACACACACCTACCTGCTGGGCCTCATGCTCTCGTGTCTCTGCTGGAAGGACGGCGACGGCGTCACGGCCTCGAGAGCTGATTGGTTCACTCTGGCTGCCAGCTCCTGCCAATGGGATGACAGCGTCTGACTTTAGTTAACAGTGGTGGTGACTTGTGGATGTGCGATGTCTGTGGTAGTGCAAGGTCATAAGACGTCCTTTTATATATGCGGACATGTATTTTGCTCCGATTGGTCGACTTACGTTCTTTAATCAAATCGACAAATCAGAAGTGTGAAACCAGGCTGGACTACATCTAAAGATGGCTGCCAAACGACCAGTGACCGAGTAAATAAAAACACATGAAATGGAAGTTAATGAGGGAAGTAGGACACAGACCTCTGCGTTCTCACTCAGGTAGATCCTTTTGGAGATGTTGTTGATGGTGGAGATCCACTGGAGGAGGAAAGCAGCAGAGGAGACGGCGTGAAGACAAAAACAGAGCAGGTCACGTGACAGGAGAAAGAAATCATTTTACCTCCTCGCAGTCCTTCCTGCTCTCCGACTGCAGCCACACCAGCCTGACGAAAAGCACAAAAGTGGCATTTATACTCCTCCGTGTCTTGAACACTTAAGAATGGAGAAAACATCTCGAAGCACAAATGTTAAAGAACAGCGGGAGTCCTCTCACTTCTTGCCATCGAAGGAAGTGACCTGGAAGCAGAAGCGCCGGTCGTCGCAGTCGACCGCCATGACGGAACTGTTGTCGAGGTCGGTGACCAGACCGCCCGCCACCTCGCCGCGGCCCTGCTGCATCAGATTACCGCCCTGCGTGAAGAAGTACTGACGCTCCCAGGACGAAGACACCAGCCCCGTCTTACTGAGGGACACAAAGAAGAGCTACGTTAGGTCCTGGAAGACGACACCAACGGCAAAACTTATTTTCAACTTCAACACCAGATAACAGCTCATTTTAAATGTTTAGTTTATGTTTAACATCTTTTTACTTGTATGATTTAATTTTGTATTATGTTTGATTTGTTTTCAGTCCAGTCAATGGCGTAAATATGGGAGCAATTTGTTTGAGTGTAACACAAAACAATCACTGACTATTTATGAGTCAATATTTCTATTCTGTGTTTTTCCCTTAAAGATGTGCTTCATGGTCTCCTTTATAGATCAGCATTGACTAAACATCTTGCAAACAAGCTTAGTAAAGGTGTTTGATTTCAATTTGTGTGTGTGTGTGTGTGTGTGTGTGTGCGTGCATGCATGTGTGTGTGTGTGTGTCCTACTTGCGGATGTACAGGTAGCCCTGTTTCCTGGTCAGGTTGTGACAGACGGGCGAGTGGGCGGGGTCAGGGTCACACGGTGCGTACAGTTGGTCACATGACGTCTCCATCTCCTGGATGGTCTCCTGCATCTGCCCGACCTCCTTCTCCATCTCCCGACGCACGCTACACACACACACACACACACACACACACACACGTCGTCACATGTTGGCCTTCACTTTGCTGTCATGTTTCCATCCATTTTGCAATATTCCTCAAACTTAAACTGAGTTCAAGTAAATAAAACAAAGCATTTGAGACCTTGACTGTAGAACAAACAAACATCAGGAGGTGATGGGGGAGGGGGGAGTCTTACTTCTGGACACTGGTTCCTATGGTTCCCAGGAAGTCCTCCCACTGCTGGGTGAGATTTTCTGAACCCAGTTTAAAGAAACTGATCTGAGAACAAACACAGATGAAGACGCATCAGCATATTGTTTCCCGTTATCTTATTATCTCATTGCACAGCTACTGTCTTCCTCAGTTGCTGAACATTTCAGTGGTTCATATATTTGTTTTTAAACAAAGTTTACTTTGCTTCAACATCGTCATATTACGGTTATTAATATTACATAGCCACGAATTCAGGTACATTACCTCATAAGATAAGAGAAGAACTTAAATTGTTCTGCTGCGCTATCATTGCTGTGCATCCTGCAAACAGCTGGGCTTAAAAAGCACATTCGACATCTGTTGCATCCTTCTTTCACACGCTTCCAAAACAGCTCAAGACCTTCACGACATGAGCCGCTGGTGCTCATAGAAACACTACCGCTATTGTCCACAAGGGCCGCCGAAATCAACACAACATGAACGTTCCTTGTGATTGCTTTATCCATTGGTGACCATTCCACCAAACACGTCTCACTACTCCCATTTGTACCAAAGCCGGCGGGTTCTTACCGAGGCAAAGGTGAGTGTAGAGTTCGCAGACGGCCCTAAAAGGTTCAGACGGAGGCTCTGCACTGCTAGACGTGGATGGACAAGCCGCTGCTGTGGCTCCTTCATCTGGCCCTCTGCTCTCCTCTGGGCCCCGGGGATCCAGCGGGTCGGGCAGCATGGGGAAACAGTTCTGCATCAGTTGGAGCAGCAGGACTCTGCTCTTCAACACCTCCTCTCCCTCACTGTGACAAAGACAAATGCTCTATTACAAGTGAGACCCTCATACCAATGCATGTGTTCCAGTGACTGACCAATGAGCCTGATCAGGCCAAATGGTCATTATTGTTGTACTTATGGCTGCAGTGACAGTACTGCTACTCACATCTCCCTGAGTTTACTGTAGAAGTTCCAAAAGAGGTTCAGGCCGAGACCACTGAAGTCCAGAAGATACTTCTGCTTGAAGTGAGCGGCATCCTGCAGAAATGGAGTGAGAGGGCGACAGTCTTTAACAACAACAACAAAGTAACACAACACATGAACCATCATACATATGAAGTATCCCTTTACCCTCAACAGTTCAGCAGTACAGTAAAAGGACATGTTGCGTGTCTCCTAATGACAATAAGTGGGCAGACTGAAAACAACGTGCAATGTCTTCAGCTATAGAGTGGTATTTCACGGTAATCCCACCAAAATCTATTGATATTACTGATATTTAAATGATTACTGCGGTAGTGATGAGCAGTCACCATGTCGCCTGTAAGCTGCTGGGTGAAGAAGAGGGTCTTGTTAAGTAGACGAAGGCCAGTGGCAGCATCACAGTCCAAGCTCTCCCCCTCTGGACTGAGGTTGTCCAGGTCTCCGAGCCTCTCTGGCCCGGGACACAGATAGCCACTGAAGGTGAGGGACTGCACTCCAAGGCGCTCGGCAGAGTCCTGCCTGGTGCAGAGGAATGTCACCATCAGGAACTGAGACAAGGAAAACAGAAGAATGAGAGCTGTTGTTCCTTGACAATGACAGCACATTGAAAACGATGGCCTTCATTTAGCCTACTTTAGTATGGAGCCATACCTGTTCTCTTTTTAGTGCATTTAGGAAGCCCTGAATACTACCAAATAACAAGATGTTGAAGTAACACAAAACAGTGTTACAGAATGAAATGATGAGGTTGAAATGTGAGGAAGAAAGACAAAGTGTGTCCTGGATGCAGTGTGTACCTTTGCAACGCGACACTGCTGCAGCTTGATCTCCACATCGTTCCAGTCATCCTCAAGCTCAAAGCAGCCGATCGGCTCGTCCTCTGACTGTGTTGGAATCTTCACACTGCAGGTCAGGTGACAGAATGGTGTGTCAGCCATTCAAATGAACCACTAAGGCAGACCCCCACACTGCTGAGGGGTGCCAGAACTCACACAGACTAACTATACTGAACCAGTATCGTCTTCTTAGATTGTCCTGCATGTAATACATTTGGCAGCATGTTTCTGCTCATCACAGCTGTCCTCTGAAATATCATGAAAAGTAAGATTCAGCCGGCTGTAAAGGGATCCTTACTGGTCTCGTACAAACTCTTTGAAGTCCTTGTAAGTGAACACCAGGCCGCATTTCACACCAATGGCTCCTTTTCACACCCGATCACACAAATCGGAGAGGAAGCGTTAAGCACCGAAAATCCTCCGTCGCCGTCGCTTTGAAATTCTCAATGAAACGGTGAAATCAAACGGAGCCTCACTTTGATCTTCATCGCAGTGATCTGGAAGTTACTCTGGTCCTCTGTCGACAGGATCACACTGGCTCTCTTTCTGCCACCTTCTGTGAGGAAACCTTTGGAGTGTAAAAACATTTGGTTATGGAGGTGCAACTGGAGGGGCTTCCCTGTAACACAACGCATTATGACATTCCCTATGACATCAGCTGATCATTGTCCATAGAGGTTATCATTTCATTCCTATACTGGGAGGCAACTTTCACCACACTGAAGTGCAGCTTTGTAACAGAATAAGCGATTTTCCACCGAGTAGTCCACTAATGCATCTCCTCCTTGTCGGCTCAGCACTTTCTCTCCCTGGTCTAAGGTTTCAAACGGCCTCGTGTGAATCAGAGTAAAGCAGGGCGTTACCATTGCGATTAAGTAGCCGCAGCCTAACGGAGGCCAAAGGCACGATGAGGGAGGAGGCCTCGTACTCCGTCTTTAAATGATCGCTGATGCAGGACAGCGCCTGGAGCACTTTTGCCACGCTGCCTCTGGCCAGATCGAAGGCCAGGAGGGTCAATTCTGCATCGGGACTCACACAGCAGCTACACGGGAGCAAAGAACAAACTAGTTAGTTTGGAAGTGCAACTTGTGTCCAATCAAATGATCTTTTGTGGCTCTATTTCAGAGTGTCAGGCGTATGTCCTCTAAATAAGTATATTTTCATGCGGGGTCATGAATTCCAAATGTTCCAAAATTTGCTGACAAAAACTCCAGTTTAGACCAACATTGTGGGAACAATGTCGACTGTATGTGTGAATAAACATAGCCTACAGAACTATGGTTGATAATTAGCCAGTGAGGTTTATTTTAGTCATGTTGTTGCTGCTGCTGCTGTTAATGATTTACAGATCAAACGGAACGGAAATAGAGTTTTATCGCCCTGGGAAATCAATACTTTGATTTGAGTCAGTTTTCAACGCGATGACGTCAGCGTTACGAGCTGAGCGTGGCAGTGATGGGTGAGTGTGCTGATATGATCGCAGCAGGTCATTACTCTGCTATCCTGAGGAGAAATCCATCCACCTCCTCCAGGATGTTCAAAGAGAAGAACTTGGGGAACTCTGTGGACGACGGTGTTCGGGACAACGGAGGCATGTGTCGTAAGGCTCGTCTAGGAGAAACACAAGACACACAAAAAAGCCCTCAGAACACAAGCACTGGACAAAACACTACACTTACACACATTCTTTCTTTCTTTCTATTACATATTCAAAACCAGAAGGGGGGTGTGTCTTACTGTGTGCTCTGAAGGACAGTCTGAGCCAGAGCAGGGTTGGTGTCCATGGATGCGGTGACCAAGGAGGTGAGGAGAGACAGGTACCAGATGGCTGAAGCATCCGAAACAGACACCTCTTTGCTCTTGGTAATCTGATAGCCCAGTGTCTTCAAGACACGAATCCGCGTGTCACATCCGTCGCTCAGGCACCGCTTCATGTTAATCTTGATGTCTGGGGTTTGGTGCCAGAAGAGATGATGCAGTTAGCAGACTGATGGAATACATCACGCAAAAAGAATGCCACAACAGGTTGCTTCTCCCTCTGAGAGCTGATGATGATTGAGGGAGACACAAATGAACCTAATCGCAAATATGAGAAACTAAATCCAATGCAAAGCATTTTATTTGGCTCATTGTGATTTTTGCAAATCATACAGAGCCACATAATTAAAATACAATGATGAACTTGTCACCATTATCTGAACCTCTGCTAGCTGTTTTCCTGCTCACAGCTGCCTGGACCAATCGATCCTCAGTTTCTGTTTTCCTCATTCATTCATATATATATATATATATATAAATATATATCCCCGAGCAAAAACAGAGCTTGTGTGTTTTAGCCTTGCTTCTGTGTGGCTAGACAACTTCTAATAAAAGGTAGATGTGTCTCCACATATGGTCCTTTGAGGCCTGAGGGTGAAGGTGGAAATCAAGAGTTTATGGAGGCTTGCATGAGGATTCAAAGTGAGGCATTTAACCACCCAACTATCTATGAACCCAGCGGCGGCTGCTCTTCTGTAGCTGACAGAAGCTCTGTCTCCACAGGAGGGGTGCATATGAGAAAGACAGTTCCTCTCCAAGTCATCGGTGAAGGAACACACAAGCCTGAGGTAAATAAACACTCCACTAAGCAGACAGATCGACAGGTGGTGGCTCACAGGGGTGTGTGATGTTGGCATTCTCCAAGAGGGCTACGTAGCCCGTGACATTGCTGGGGATCCGGATATCTCTGATCTCCTGCAGGGAACGCCGGTTCTTCCCGACCGCAACGGAGACCAGCTGAGGCGTGTAGCTGTGGTCATTAGAAGCCACGGCAATGGCCAGACGTCTCAGAACCACATCGGGTTTCATTTTCAACCTGGGAGCAGAAAAGAGAAGAGTTTCCACCTTAAAATTGATCATATACATAGGGACCAAAAACTCTGTAATTCAAGGATCAGGCACACATGACAATCAGCTGCAAGGCCTCAAGTCACAGAGCAGGCGCCCAATTGGGGCAGGTGCGGTACCGAGCAGTGCCGAGTGGTACCGCACAATGCAATGTTCAGCAACAAATATAATAATCCTACAAACATGTCGTATACCAGCTTAACGAAGAGCTTCTGATGAACAGAGCCATGTATAACATTTTACACACGGAAAACACAATTAAACACGATCTAACAGAACCTTTCAGAACAGCTACCAAAATATCGTCATTTTTTCGCTTTCATTTCACAAGATACGCACTCGAAAAAGTCCTCCGACCGGCGATCTATTAGCTCCGATAGCTCCTCTTGCTACTTAACAGCATTAGCATTCCACCCGGATTCTACCGAACACTTCGGATATACTCTCCGTAAAACGGTTCAAACGTTACCCGCAAAACAGTGAGCATAAACAAGCCATTCACCCCGCTGAAGAATTCTGAATTTGCACTCACCATGAGATAAATCTTGACGAAATAGTCCTCATAATCTATTTTTACCGGTGAATTCGACTTCTTCTGTGGTTTTACTGTCTGATAAAAGTATTTCCTGAACGAAGGGGGGTCAAATAAACCCGGAGGACCACGTTTCAACATTTTGAGAATCGGGCTTTTACGCAGGGTCCGCCTGCGTAAATCGGGATTTTCCGGAAAACGATCCTGTCAATCAAAACTGATTGCCTGTTGCCTCCACTGCATTGGCTAGATCCTAACACGTGTATAGATGTGTCGTAGTATTGAATTGACCAACCACAGGCTAAGAAATGTGCACTCAAACACACGCTATAGCGCATGCTGCCGTGAGTCGGCGGCCCCAAGAGGCTTTGGAGAAGATTCTAGCTCTCAAAAATGATGCCAAACTGCTGTATGTGATAGATTGTGCATGTACAAGGATAAAGGAAGTTAAATATATCGTTATTTAAGTTATAAAAGTACAATGGAACAGCTGGAGAGGCTGTTTCTCAAATGACGACCTTTCGTGACCTCTCGTACGTTTATGTCTCTTGCTCTGGCCTACTTCACTCTATTCACTCCAATTCTTTTTTTGTATGACTACTGCCATCATTTGCTATGATGCTGGATGGTTTCAATAGGCTTTCAATAGCCTCATTTAATATAGTATTATCAATAATTGTGATTTAATAATCAAGGTCTATTATTCAAATAGACCTTGTAGTTAGAGAGTAAGGCCCCTTTGAGTATGGGTATAGTATTTTCGAGCAGAAGCCTAAAAATAGGGCTCGTTACTAGAAGGTTAAAGTACTTTGTTAAAGTAGTACTAGTACTACATGTATCTGTGCAGTACAAGTATGTGTGTTTAGTTTTACGTATGTGTTCATATTTTATTCACATTGTTTGATTTGGAGGATATTTTGTATCAAAATCCTTTTAGCACAAAAGTAATCTAAATACTTAAATACAAAAATAAGCAAAGTTCTTATGAAATATGCAAAATCCTTATTTAGAAAATTAAATAAACTTATGAAATAAGAAAAAAACATAATTACAATATTATTAATAAGCAAAATCCTTAATTACATAATATTGTAAATTCATGAAGTATAAGATAAGTTACATTTGAATGAAAAAGGTAATTTTGTTAATTACAAAATCAAGCGAAACGCTCATGATTTAAGCAAAATCCTTTATTATTTTTTTTTAATTCCTTAATTACAAAATTAACTCAATTTACGAAGAACAAAAATTAGCTAAATTATTGTGAAATAAGCAAAAATCTTAATTATAAAAAACAAGCTAAATCCATAATGGCAATGTTCTTATGAAATAAGCAAAATCCTTAACTATAACAAAAATTGTAAATTCCTTGATTGCAACATTATTTACATTCATGAAGTACAAAATAAGCAAAATTCTTATGAAATAAGTAATATCCTAAATTACTAAATTAACCACAATGCATATGTTTTAAGTAAAACCCTCTAATTATAAAAAAACAAGCAAAATCGTCTTATGATGCAAGCAAAATCCTTAATTATAACAAATAAGCAAAATCCTTAATAACAACATTCTTACGAAATAAGAAAAGCCTTAATTACAAAATGAAGTAAAATCATGAAGAACAACAATGAGCAAAATAGTAACATTTCTGAATGACAAATAAATGAGGTTTTAGGGGCTGATCACAGCGGGACGTTGTTCATATTTGTATTATTATGATTATCTTTTAGCTAAATGTTGTCCTGCTGCCAAAATCTTGCTCACTACAATAAGTGAAGTCATGAAGTTCATTATATTTTTAAAGGACAAACAGCAACAGATTGTCAACATTGAGTATCGTTCTACAGAATGTAGAAGATAGAAGTCAATGTTTCATGTTTATTCTAATATCTCACATTAACATTGTTCCTCATAGTCTTTGGTTTCTGCTTGGACTCTGGTAAACCTGCTCTCAAATCTACTTTTAAATGAAACTTTATATCTGTGAGGTGTTTTTAAAGAGTCACGTCTTCAGCAGGAACCAATGGGCTTGGAGCTGAGAGCCACAGACAGGAAGTCAGAACGTGTGGAGAGACCAACACATTGTTGAGAGGAAGAAAGACGGGCTATAATAATGTGATATCATATTCAGCCTTCTGGTTTAAGGGAACATGCATATCAAAGGGAGCTGGTGGTGGTTGTGTGGTAGAAATCATCTGGATGTGAGATGAGCTCCTTGGAGGAGCTACTCTGCTCCCTGAGCTCCTTCTTCTTCTTCTTCTTCTTCTTCTTCTTCTTCTTCTTCAGGAACAACCAGGATATAATGATCCAGCTCAGTGTTCCTTCTGTCTGCACGGCATCTGCCCCCTGTTGGCCTGCAGAGACATGACAGCACAGTCCTGTTAGAGCCATAGTTTTAGTTTTGATTACAAATGATCATTTCTAATTTTGCTTTTTTCCAGGATCAGCTGGTATCAGAGGAAGAGGTGGGACTGAGTCTCGAGTTGGTTTTTCCTTTGTGTAGAACGGGGCATCGGGACAGTCTTTCACCTCACGTTAAACTCATGTTTTGCTGTTAAATTTGTCGAAAGTGAAAATAAATCAATCAAGTGACGGCAAAGGAATCAGCGTCTGCAAGAGTTGTCATTTGGACTGTTTGATGTGTGAGTCAGAAACGGAGCCCCGTAACGTGGCCCAGTATATAGGAAGAAGAACAAAGAACGGGCCACCACACCTGTCTTCAGTTCACTGAACACAGAGCGAGAGCTTCATTTCAGTGGCTGGTCTAAACAACAGACGTGTGTCAGTACCTTACAGTAGGAGTAAAGGGCAATGTTCACCACCAGCAGAAACAGCGGCAGGACGATCGCTTTGATGATCAGAGGTGTTGGATCTGAACAAACACATGGACAGTCATCACATCACACGACATCATGAGTCCAACAGCTCCCATTGACCCTGAAATCTACAATCACTGACACGTATTACTCTTCATGTTTACTTCATGTTCACTGTTTGAACCACAGACGTTATAGAAGAAGTGGACGTAGTCGTCGTGACGTCACTCAATGGTTTGTGGACTGTGGCCGTCGCCATCTTGGTTTTTTGCAACCAGTGAACAGGAAGTGACCATATCTGGACTGAGGAGGAGTGACGTAGAGACGCAGTATACGTCTCTGGTAGAGACCTGTCAATCACTGTGTAGCCCCGCCCTAAAGCATCCCCTGCTTTATGGTCTGTTTGACTCTAAATGGACCATCATTTACTAAATGAACATCATGCTGTATTGAAGAAGACTTGAAACTAGAGATTGAGACCATAAACTCATGTTTACAATGTTTACTGAGGTAATAAATCAAGAGAGAAGTAGAGTCATTTTCTCATAGACTTCTATACAACCAGAGGAGTCGCCCCCTGGTGGTCACTAGAGAGAATCTGGTTAGTCTTGGTTTCATGTTACAATGATGTCATCACCTACGTCCTGTTTTCATCACCAGAGCTGCTGGTCAGAGCTGGACCATGCTACGCTGTGATTGGCCAGTTATGTTAGAGGGGCGGGACTTAGTGAAGAGTCAATTGAAAGTGTAATTGCTGTCGTTAACGACTGTCTCAACGTTTGGTTTCCAGGATAACCCTGGTTCTCTGAGTGAGGCATCGGAGCACACCGCCCTTCTTGCTTCTGATAGGCGGAGGAACTACACTTGAATATGGTGAGTTGGGGGCTAAGGGGTGTTATGACTGATGTGGTGGCAGTGGAGCTTTGTGATTGGTCACGTCAGAAGCTGCTTCAGTTCTCAGAGAACCAGAGTTATCCTGGTAACCAAACCTGCTCTGTCCTACAGTAGATTGTTAGCTGTTGCCATTCATAGACTTTGTTTAGGTTTGGTTACTATATGACATGTGTAACACAACGACAGGACTCACCGTGTGATTCCAGAAACAACAACATGCATGGACTCTGTGGTCAGCTGATCATCTTCAGTCAGTTTGGACCAATCATCTTCAAACCTGCATGTAAACAGTCAGCTTACCTAAGACAGTGATGGAGAGCAGACGGCTCTCAGAGGAGAAGGTATGATTAAAAACAGAGGTGATAAACACAGCTGTAGCTTCCTTGGTGGGCGGGCTCTGCAGCAGGAAACAGGAAGTCGGCAGAGTGATTGACAGCTGGCTGGGTGTAGTTGTGTGCTGAGTTGGAGGAGGTGAAGGTGAGCTGGAAGGAGCCTCCTGGGTACTGTGGCTGGATGGAGCAGCAGAAGGTGAAGGTGGAGCGCCTGAGCACCCGAGCCCCCTGCTGCTGGGCCTCAGAGACCCCGTACATTGAGGAGGACACAATGATGATTGGCTGAAGCAGCAGGTCTGTAAACACAGAGAGATGATAAAAGTTCACGTTTACCCTCCGTTGAACAAGATGGACCCTGAATAAGGACGTGATGTCACAGGTCTGACAGACAGACAGACAGGTGTGTCCTCTCAGGTGGAGCTCAGCAGTCTATGGAGGGTTTGAAGCTTCCAGAAACAAGCCCACCTCTCTACACTTCAGGATGTCGTTGTCCTGAATAACTTTACAGTTCAGTCCAATGGAAACCCACTGACTGTGTAATGGTAATCTTTAACGTAGTATATATTTCTACTCAGTATATTGTATTCATGCATAAGTAGTTTTACTCTGAACTTTGTTGAACTTCACCGTGTCTCTGTTGTGCAGAAGAAGAATTCTCCCTTGCCTGTTCACAAAGATAACTAACTGTGTTGTATGAGAATGTTCCACCACCAAGGCCTTTGGGCCGCTTGTTTGGGTTGCTGGCCGTTTGTTGTTCATTGTTTCTATCAGTCTGAGACCAAATGTCTGTAACATTGGCCATCGGCCCACCTTTGCTCATTCTGTATAAAGAAAGCTTGTTCACTTTGTTCTTGGTTCTTCCTCACTGAGACTGTACGCATTCTGTTGTGATGATTGAACCTTCTCTGCGCAGAGAATTAATACTTAAAAGACAACCTGGTTTTCAGTATTATTTATTTCAGCTTTAAAAGACTCACGCAAAGAGGGTAGAGGAATATTTACCACCACAACTGTCACTGTGAGGGAGGAAGGAACATACTGGAAACATTGCTGTCAGAGATGATGTCATAGATGATGTCACTGATGGGCTTACCTGAGCAGATGACATTCAGGATGGAGGAAGAGTAACCTGATGTTAAACACTCTCTCAGAGGAGATCCAGAGTGATTACAGTTAGAGTTGATCCTCCACACAAATCTCCATGAGGACTTCTCTCTCCGTCTGATAGAAACATCAGAGCCACAGTCCAGATCTCTACAGACAACAGCTGCTTTCTTCAGGATCGAGTCAGAGTCATCTACTGGTCTCCAGTCTCCTTGATGTTTCACCTCCAGTGTTCCTGCACAGTGACTGTCTCCTCCCACCAACCTGACAGGTTCTGAACAGAAACAAGAGAGTCATCAGTAAAGAACAAAGTGAGTTTCAGTAGAACAGAAATTAACCAGATCAAAGCTGCAGCTCCTCTTCTACCTGAGCAGGTGAGTCCAACAGCTTTGCCAGGTGAGCAGGTGTTTCTATCTGAGCCTGAGCTTCTACAGTCCAGGAGAGCAGACTCATGGCCTCCACACTGGAACTCTTTGGTCCACATTGGAGCCTCCACTTCTCCATAGAGCGCCCCCTGGAGGACTGAAGGAGCCCCACAGCCAAGCTCCCTACAGACCACCTCTGCATCCTGCTGGTCAAAGTCATCTTCACACACTGAGGACCACCACTGGTTAGACTGGTTAGACTGGTTAGACTTCACCTCCAGTCTGCCTGAGCACAGACTAGTCCCATTCACCAGCCTGACAGAGTCTGGAGAGATGATAGAAGATGAAAGAGAGAGAGAGAGAAGACACCAGACACTAAATAACAAGATGTCATGAAACAACAATTCAGAGATTCATTAAATAATACAATAAGTCAATAATAATTATATTAATAATAATAATCAATAACCAGCTGGCTAAGTTAGCTCAAAACACAAACATCAAAAGATCATAAAGTTAACATATTTAGTCAGACTGGAGGAGAATTCTTTTCATGTTCACTGAGATTCAAACAGCGTCTGTCTTGTCTACAATGTGAGCGTGGTCTTACCACAGTAGAGCACTTTGGAGCTGCATTACAAAACGGTGCACAGAAGCTCAGAGACGGATTAGTGCTACTGGGTTCATCATGTTGTGCTAACTGTTAGATGAGCTGGAGTATTTGCGAAATTGTGGATTCCTTCTGCACGGAAGGCCCTGGTTATTAGGTGTTAACGGCACCATATTGCTGCTCAGCAAAACAATGAATGAAAAATACAGTAAAACAAAAAAGTAACTGAAAGAGGCATAGGGCTCTGTGTCTCTTGTAAGACGGCGCCTGCTGCACGGATGTGCAGTTACGACATAGACTGACACACACACTCACACACACACACACAATCATGTGCAGGGACTTTCCAGGGGACCTCGTGGTTAAGTAAGGACAGGTACTGTCTAGGTAATATGTAACAGTCTCGGACCTGAACCTTCCTAACCCTTCTCACAGGCCTTGAGGCCTGCCGTCGCATTAATGTCTGCCAGGTCACCTTGGCCATGCGTCACTGC
>JAVDOI010000041.1:937500-962500 GCA_032191485.1 Leptoclinus maculatus | reverse complement strand
GATATTAACCTAAATATACTAGCATTAATATATTAAGACTGTAAGGAATATAATTAAGGTTACTGTCACTGAATTTGACATTCAAATAATTTGTATCACAAACACTAAAATATACAAATATCATATTGTCTCAGTAAAGTAAAATTGGAGCATTAATATTGATCTCTTTATTGTGTTATATTTTGAACACAATTTATTTATACAGACTTGGTAAGGATTTTGTGGATCAAACATTTGCTTGGATACTGTGAAGTCTCTTTTGGTGTATAATTATAAATTGAATAGTTTTGAAGCATTTAACCCAGAACTCTTCTGTGAGTTAATTTATCATTCCTAAGTGCTTTTGATTACTAAAATCAGACACAGGTTACTACCATCTTCAGATCCTGCTTCGTTAATAGTAATATTTTACCATTAATATTATATCTTGATTTTGTACAATAAAAGTAAAACAATAACATTTGTGGTTTTGAAACACAACAACAATGCCAAGGAAGGGTAAGAGGTCACAAGCTCAGAAGCTGCGCTGGCAGAGGTCTGATGAGATTCACTGTGCAACAACGACTGAAGAAGCAGAATGTGGTGGTCCTCAGAGCAGTGGAGAAGTTAAGATGTCTGCAGCATCTCATGCTGGAAGTGTGAAACAGGGAGGTCAGCCTGATGCTTCATGTGTACCAGAGGTTTCTTATGCAGACGTTGTAAAGAGAGGACAACACAGTGATGCTGCATGTGAGGCAGGGCCTTCTAATGTCAACCAGGAAAACTCCAGAGGTCAAAGTGATGTGTCACGTGTACCACAGGTATCATATGCAGACGTTGTAAAGAGAGGACAACACAGTGATGAGTCATGTGAGGCAGGGTCTTCTAATGTGAAGCAGGTAAACCACAGAGGTCAAAGTGATGCATCATGTGTACCACAGGCTTTTGCAGCAGGACCTTCTCATGCAGACTGTGTAAATCTGGGAGATGAACAACATGTCCGTGCATCCCGCAGCCAGGCTTCTGTTAAATACGGCAGATCCAGAAATCAGCAGTGTACCTGTAACTCACTAACCTTTCTTGCATTCCTTCATGAGAATGAAAACATCACCAGAGCAGACCTCGACCTTGTTTTGGATAAAGGTAACACGATGTATAGAGAGACCAGGAAAAGGGTCGTGGATCACATCTATCTGACTACCGATGAGCTCCCTGATGAAGTTCCTGCACGCAGGTTGACACATTATGTGGACATGACACAACTTTCTAGGTACGGCACATTAGGAGAACCTTTACCTGGAGCTGTCGATAGCTTTCTGGACCTGGAGTCAGGACTGAGCTGCTTGTTGTCAGATGTGAAGTACGCTTTGCTGTTGATGAGACTGTTGTGTATTGCAGTATTCAGAACCAGGTCAGGCAGATACGGTTTCTTTGACCCACACTCCAGAACAGCCAGAGGTTTGCCCCTACCCCCCGGTTCACGTACTCCTGGTACCGCTGTCATGGTGACATTCACACGTCTCAGTGATATGATTGACAGGCTCAAGAAGTCCTACAGAATGATGGGCACACAGTCCTCCTGTAACTATGAGTAAAGCCTGTGGAGTTTTACAATGTGAACACAGTCAACCTGAATGATGCTCTCCCAAACACAGACTGCAGACCTACAGCTGTCACTGAGGATGAACCTACTCTGTTGGATGAAGCTGTTGATGAATCAAACTCACCGACTCTAAAGACAAACACAGCCACTGATCGTCCTGAGAACATTTTACCTGAAATGTCTCCTCACACCACAGCTGTGAAACAACCAGAAGTCCTCATCACATCATTCCAATCACATGATGCTCCTCACAGTGAATCAGAATTGACTGCTGAAGTGATAAACCCTGTTCTCAGTGATCCCTCTGATAACATAATGACAGGAGAGTCCACCGACGTCACTTTTACATCATCTGTGAGACAACAAGAGGTCATCTTCCCTGATACCCAAAATAAACCAGAACCCTCAAGTGAATTCAGTTTCCTTCCATCACATGATGCTTCTGTCAATGAATCAAACATTTCTCCTTCAATAATAAATACTGTTGCCAGTGATCTCTCTGATACTGTTTTGCAGGAAACCATCTGTAGATTGTCAAAGTTTAGTAAACACCAAAGGAGTAAAATGAAGAGAAGACTATTGGTCTCAGGAAAAACTCCACAAAGAAAAGAGAATCAGAAAAGGAAAGAAAGGGAAAAGTATGCTTCAAATATAGCATATAAAGCAAAGAAAAAATATCAAGCAAGCTGGAATTATCGAAACAATCCTGAATTTAGACAAATGAAAATAAATAATACAAGAGACAATGTTGACTTACAGCAAAAACGGAAAGAGTACATTTCCTCTCATTACAGAAACGATGATGATTTTAGACAGAAACAAAAACAGTACGTGGTCTCTGGATACAAGGACAATCCTGATTTGAGACAGAAACTTAAACAGCAATTTATGGCCCGGTACCGAGACGATACTGATTTTAGACTGAAAAAAAAACAGTGCTTCACTGCTCGATATAAAGAAAGCGTAGAGTTTAGACAGAAGAAGAGATCTCATATCACTCAGCGTTATGCTCATGACCAAGCATTCAGGGTAAGACACAGACAACTAATGAAAAAAATAATGCAAGACAGATATAAAAACAATCCTACATATTGGAGTATGCATACCATAAGATGTGCCATGAAAATAAAAAGGAAATACAGACGGACAATTAGACAAACAGAAGAAAGTGACAACAGTTTGATCAAAGAGGCTATATCTGTTTTCAGGTCACAAATAAAGGCTGGTCCCACTTATGTGTGCACCGTCTGTCATAAAGCATCATTTCCAAACCAAGTGAGACCCTGTAAAAGGTTAAACTATGTACAAAATCCAGTTATGGTTGCAGCATGCCTGACAGGAAAGTACGTCCATGTTTGTGATGATGGGAGTGCAGAGATGAACAACAGTGCAAAGTGCCTGATGAGAGGAAGGAAGAGTGGATTTGTCACACCTGCCATAATCATCTTAAAGATGGAGCCATGCCAACACTCGCTGTAGCTAACAACTTGGAGCTCGCTGACATTCCACCTGAACTGTGTGATCTCAACATATTGGAGAGACATCTCATAGCTAAGTGCATAGCCTTTGCCAAAATTATTCCTCTTCCCAAAGGAAGACAGAGATCAATACATGGTAACGTGGTTTGTGTCCCGTCTGAGGTGCAGGAAACAGTGGAAGCCTTACCCAGACTGAGAAGTGAGTCCCAGGTCATGAGAGTGAAACTGAAGAGACGATTGTGTTACAAAGGTCATCAGCTGTTCCAGACTGTCACCTGGTCTAAACTAGTGCAGGCGCTGCACAAACTCAAACACATTCATCCACAATACCAGGACATAACTATCAGAGATGAGGCTGAGCTGTGTGACCCAACACTTCCTGATGATGACGATGATGATGATGATGATGATGATGATGATGATGATGATGAGGATGAAACAATGGATAAGAATGATTATGATGAAGCTGATTTAATGGACATTGACATGTGTGAGAAAAGTGCACTGTGTGAGGCAGAAACTGAGGCTGAAGGTGAGCAGGATATTGACATGTTGTCATGTGATGGTGAACAACCAGAGGAGCAGAGAGATGATGCAGAACAGGAAGGTGACCAACGGTGGTTTTGCTCTAGAATCATGTCTTCAGCCATGTGATGTTTCAGAGGAGATTTTATGTTTCAGTGAAGGAATCTACTCTGTTGCCCCTGCAGAAAGAAACAGTCCTGTTGGCTTTTTCAGAACACCTAAACTTGAGGCGATGGCTTTCCCTGTACAGTTCCCTACACGTCAAAACACACTGGATGAAATGAGACGTATTAAAGTAACACCCAGCAGTTATTTCAAAGCAAGGCTTTTCTGTACTGATGATCGTTTTGCCAGAGACACAAATTATTTGTTCTTTGCACAGTTTGTGACTGAAATACACTTGGCTACCTCCAGCATGACAATACAGTTGAGGAAAGGAAAGCCTCTGACTAGAGATGGACGAAGAATAACTTCTGGTATGCTGCAAAATAAACGAGAGGTCGAGAGACTGGTGAGAAATAAAGATGCAGTCAGATTAATGCAGCCGCTGAGAGGAACACCAGCTTATTGGGAGAAAACTACAAGAGATCTTTTTGCCATGATCAGACAGTTGGGAACCCCCACATTCTTTTGTACATTTTCTGCAGCTGAGATGCGTTGGCCTGAAGTGATTGAGGCAATAAAAGGACAGCAAGGTGAAGAGGTCAATGTTGAAGGGCTCGACTGGTCAGCAAAGTGTGACATACTGAGAAGCAATCCAGTGACAACAATGCGCATGTTTAATAAGCGTGTTGAGGCGTTATTCAGAGATTTGCTCTTATCTCCTGCACAGCCTCTCGGCAAAGTTGTTGACTATTTTTACCGAGTTGAGTTTCAGCACAGAGGAAGCCCACACATTCACTGTCTCATATGGGTAGAAGGTGCACCTGTGTTTGAGAAGGATGATGATCAGATTGTGTCAGATTTTGTGTCCAAATACATCACAGCTCAGCTGCCTGACCCACATTCACAACCTGAACTGTACAAGAAGGTAACAGAAGTGCAAATACACAGCAAAAACCACTCAAGGACATGTTTCAGAAGTCCCAGCTCTGGTTGCAGATTTGGATTTCCCAAACCACCTGCCAGAAACACAATCATAACGAGACCTGGTGAGAACGTTGATCCGCTGCAAGTGCAAATGGCAAAGTCAAAGCTCCAACCACTGAACTTGTTGCTGAATGAACCTGAAACTGCCTCACTCAGTTTGCAGCAGCTCCTAGCTCGATGTGACTTAACACTCCATGAGTATGAACGATGCCTCAATATGATCAACAAATCCAGTGCGGTGATACTGAAACGTGAGCCAAAAGACTGCTGGGTAAATGGATATAATCCACATTTATTTGAAGCCTGGGATGCCAATATTGATGTTAGTTATATTCTCAATGCATATTCATGCATCATGTATCTCACCGGCTACATAACCAAAAAGGAATCTGGACTTTCTGAGTACCTCAAAACAGTCATGTAGCGTAGGTTTTCTCACAACTAATCAACAGTGCACGTTGGGCTCCAGACGGGAGAATAGTAGGAATTCCACCCTGTCAATTTTATAAAGAAAGAGCACTGTGAACCGTTGGAGAGAGAACTAACCCGACCAGCCTGCGAACCCAGCTACAAAATGTACAATAATCAAAACTCAACCAATTAAGGTCTTTCAGTTCAGTCAATTATAGGAATAACTAAAACTAAAGGAATATCTGGCAGTTCACTGTTTGTAGTATGGAGGAAGGCAGTTCATTTCAGGGTGTGTAAGTGTTTGAGGAGAAGAAGAAGGAGAAGCCTGGAGAGTTGCAGTTAAAAGGACTTAGCTGATGAATCCCCGAAGTTAAGGAGGCCCAACCTGGTCCAAGCTGTAGTAAAACACGACTCTCTTCCACCACCTGCTCCCGGGATCAGCACACCTCCAGTAAGGCCTGGTCCTCCAAGAAAGCACGTGTGTTCAGTTGGTTCATGGATCCTTGCTCCTCCGATTTAGTTAGTCGTTGTCAACTATTTCTTATGGTGAGCTTAACAGGTCCAGAAACTGAATCATACCTTTTTTAACTCCATTAACACTCTCACTCCTCTCTGGTTGTTCCTCCATGCAGCTTTGGTGAGTTGATTGTCTTTTTCCCCTTCCCCCTGCTCACAGGTGCGTCTAATTTATAGCCTCCCTTTCCCCACCTTCTTTTCCTGTCAGGTGGGAAAAGGGCTGTTCTGTGCATTTCTGTTCTGCTACAGTCATTGAGAACTCCACCAGAGACAACGTCAATGAATGTGATGAAATGAGGGAAATCATGCAAGCTTACTCTAAAAAGAGAGAGGTCAGTGCTCAGCAGTGTGTGACTCGTGCCTGTGGCATTAAAATGAAGAAGTGTTCACGTGGCGTCATATTCATACCGACAGATGACAACGCACTGAAAATGAGTCGCCCCATGTCTTACCTAGAGAACTGTTGGGCCTGTTCAAAGAGGCATCCATGTTTTCTTCCAACAAAGGCCAGGCGGCCAAGGAAGAAGACCACACCTCCCCCAGCTCCCACCAAAACTGAATGCTGGCCCCTCATTGGCCAACAAGGGACCCCCCACTGGTTTACTACCTGGCTTTAAAAACAGCCGCGAGACTCGAATCAGCCCCTTTCCGTCTGAGCTCGCTCAGTGCCAGGAGGTCCACCAAGGAAACGTTTGCCTCAAGAAATCCTGTATAGGTCACTAGTAGATTCGCTGGCCGAACAGACTGTGTTTTATAATTTATATCTTTTTTTTTGGATCCTGTGCGAGTGAATTGATAACTTCTACGACCAATTCCTCCACCTTTAAGTGCACACATTGCCGGCGAAAGGACGCCAAATCCCCTTTCCTCCTCATCGAAGGATTCGCTCAGCCCCTGCAGAGGCTGAGTTTGACCATGCGCACGATCGGAAGCGGCGTTTGCCGAGTTTGACCCTCGAAGGATCGATCTCAAGAAGCATCAAAATAGTAAGAGTTATCTTGGTATCTGGGCTTAGAGAGTAGATCAGTTTGTGTGTTATTTCCTTTATCTTGTTTAATTAAGTTACTGTAGTGTTATAACGTGTTATTGCGCAAGCATCGCGGACCGCGAGTCCCGTTATCCTGTGTATTTCCTGCTGTAACTGTGATTAGATCCTCACTGCTAGTAGATTCGGAGATTGTGATTTTATCACCTTAAAGACAGAAACCGCGGCAGCCAAACCTCGATTCGCAGACCGAGTTTCGGGGTGATGAAGAGCAAGCTTCGCGTTTCATCGCAGTGATACAGATCTGTTTTATTTTGGGATTATTTTATTATTCTTTAATTATTTAGTTTTGTTCAGTTTTATTCTCTCTTAAACCGGCTCCGTGAGTGGGGTTCGGAACCATAACTATCACTGTACAAGCGTGACTGCCGGGTTCGGAACCCGACCGCAGAGTTTACGTGAGAAATCAGCTGTTCTCACATCCTACAGCGGTGTCGTAGTATCGTGCTCAGAGCTCGATTCCCTCTCTTTCTCTCTTCCTACGAACACGCACACACATAGTTAGATTCACTGATTTTAGTCGACCATCCCAGACACTGGTTACGTAATCGATTGTCCCAACCCACATTGTGCGTCGATCCACGTGGTTACCTACGTAGCCACGTCCCCGCCATCTTGGTTGTTGACCAACAGGGCCCGGCCCCTTTTTGAGATTACCTCCCCCCTTCCACTGTCTGAGTAGCTCGCTCCTCCACACACACACACACACACACACACACACACACACACACACACACACACACACACACACACACACACACACACACACACACACACACACACACACACACACACACACACACACACACACACACACACACACACACACACACACACACACACACACACACACACACACACACACACACACACACACACACACACACACACACACACACGTTTGTTCATTTGACCTTAGGTATTAGACATATGATTGTATGATAGTGTTTGTTAGTTTTGATATTATTTGATTTGATCATTTATTATTCGGATGTAATAAACTCTGTTATATTTTAAAGAGCAGTCTTTGTGATTACTGGTGCATATGTGTGTAATAATAGCTGGATGTAGTGGCCTGTGCTCGAACTTAAACCTTCACTTTTACTCCAAATGTAATAGTACTCAGACTATTGACATTGTGAGTGAACGCTAATTATGAGACTTAGTTTTATCGTTTATTATCGTGATTATTGGTTCCTGTCCGCAGGGTGGTGCCCCGTTATTACTAATAATCATTAATAATTGTTACTGACATTAATAATTCTATTGATGTCAATAATTTAGTTTCTTAGATTGCTGATAACTCAAACACGCTCCTTTACGTTCCCAACAGAACACAACATCAGAAAGTGTAAATGTGTGGATGACATCTTTGACTGACAAATACAAAGCCAGACCTGAAACACCAGAGTTTGAGGAGATGTGTTTGGCTGATTTTGCAGCTACTTGCAGAATTGTCTATGGACAGCAGACAAAAGGTAAAGATGTGTTGCCTCTCCTCAATGAGATGGGATTTGTGCAAAGGAGGAAAAACGATAAACCTGCTATCATCAGATTTTACCGCTGCTCACAGGAAAAATATCCTGAGAAGTTCTATGGCACATTAGTGAAACTGTACCTTCCTCACCGATCAGACCAGGAACTGAAAAGACCGTATTTCCCCACGTACGAGTCCTTCTACAACAGTTGTCTTGTTCAACTACGAGGTTCTGACCATCCTGAGTATGTCAAACACATTGTGAAACGAAACAGAGACAAATATGAGAAAAACACTGAGGAGATTGAGAATGCAGTCGAAGAATTTGAACAGAACAGAGGCGTGATTGATGAATGGTGTAATCTGGCGCCAGAATCTGAAGTGGTCAGGTTGGAATGTATAGAAGAACTGGAGGCACGAGAGCCAGATCATGAAAATGTACAAGAGAATGTCCCAGAATACAGTAATCAGGATAATGCTGTAACAGAAGTCAGAGCCGTCAGAGAGCCCCCTGTCTTAGACCCCACACTGTTACGACAGATGTATCAGAACCTGAACCAGAAACAAGCATGTGTATTCTATGCAGTTAGAGACTGGTGCATAAAGCGTGTCTGTGGCCTAAATTCTGAGCAGTTTTTCTATTACATCAATGGTGGTGCTGGAACAGGAAAGTCACATCTCATTAAATGCATCTACTCAGAGGCATCTAAGATACTGTGCAAACTTCCGAGACATTCTGAGGAGGCTGACATATCAAACCCCACTGTCCTGTTGACTGCTTTCACTGGAACTGCAGCATTTAATATATCAGGTACAACACTGCACTCTCTGCTCAAGCTACCACGAAGTCTGAAACTTCCATTTCAAGGACTTGGCAACAAACTGGATGAAGTCCGATCAGAACTTTTAAATGCTGAAATCCTCATCATTGATGGTGTCCATGGTGTCAAAGCCCCTGTTTGCTTATGTGGATGCGAGACTGAAACAGATCAAAGGCAGTCACAGACCCTTTGGAGGAATGTCAGTAATAGCTGTAGGAGACTTTTATCAGCTTCCACCAGTGCGATAGTCCAAGACCCTCTCTGTATGTATGAGCCATGTGAGATTGACCTATGGCAGGAAAACTTTCAGATGATCACTCTAACTGAGATTATGCGTCAGAAGGATGATGTTAACTTTGCAGAGATGTTGAACCGGATCCGTGTGAAAGGAAAGTCAGATAAGTTGTCTGAAGCAGACAGAGCTTTGTTGTCACAGACCATCACTGAACCAGCACTTTGTCCAACTGATGTCCTGCACATCTTTGCAACTAATAAACAGGTTGATTCACACAACTCAGCAACATTAGCTCTGCTCCATTCTCATATCACCAAGATCGACGCAGATGACTACAAAAAGGACCCACGAACTGGAAGAATGGCCCGACAAACCAAACCATACAAAGGAAACAGAAATGAGTTACCAGATACACTGAATGTAGCTGAAGGTGCTCGAGTCATGCTCACCAGAAACATTGACGTGTCTCAAGGATTGGTGAATGGATCGTTTGCTACACTAGTCAGGGTAATAACCTCAGAACAAAGTGGTGTTGCACATGTCACTATGCTTGGGCTCAAGATGGATGATGAAACCGCTGGAATGAATTACCGTAATAGAGCACCAGGCAGACCTGATGATCTAGTGTACGTAGAGAGAGCAGAGGACAATCTGAAACAGAAAGGAGTAGTACGCAGACAGTTTCCTGTTAGACTTGCCTTTGCTTGTACAATACACAAGGTTCAAGGTATGACAAGGACATCAGCTGTAGTCTCACTAAAACACATTTTTGAACCTGGCATGGCTTATGTAGCTGTCAGTAGAGTGACGTCTCTCAGTGGACTGCACATGCTGGATCTGGATGAGAGTAAGATATATGCCAACCCAGAAATCACTGGAGCCCTACAGACCATGAGACAAGTCAGATTGGACGACATGATGCCTCTTCTTCAACTCCAACAGACATCGAGCAGACATGACACTCTGACCATTGTTCACCATAACACAGAAGGTTTGCCATCTCATGTCAATGACATCAGGAGCCATCATGAACTGTGTCTTGCAGATGTTTTGTGTCTCACAGAAACTCACCTTCAAGGCTCCTTTGTTGCAGACAGTCTCCATATAGAGGGCTACAATATGTTCAAACGCAACAGACACCTGTCCTACACAAATGTTCCAGAAATGGCCAACAGACGTGGTGGTGGAGTTGCTGTTAATGTGAAAAGCCACATTCAAGTGCGTGAAAAACAGTACATACATAATGTAACTGATCTTGAGTTTGTGGCTCTGAAGGTTGAAGCCCCAGTGAGTGCACTGATTGCAGCTGTATACAGACCACCAGACTACAGTGTGAGATCATTCCTGTCAAACCTGGGAAGCCTTCTGGACTCATTGGAGATCATGGACTGTCACCCCATTATTGTCTGTGCGGATTTCAACGAGAATCTCTTATCCAACACAAGTAAGCCAATACTTGAGCTCTTTCAGTCCAGGGGATATGCACAAGTCATCACTACTGCAACCACAGAGAAGAACACACTGCTGGACCTCATTTTCATCTCTCAGCCACAACATTGTCTCCACTCTGGTGTGATGAAAACCTATTACAGTTATCACAACCCTGTCTACTGTGTCATGTCCTCTAACAGTCCCATAAAGGTATCAGCTGAGTTTTAAAGATCAAGACAAATGCAAAGTACCTGTAACTAAACTTAAACTAATATGTTCAGTGCAGAGATTAAGAAAATAGTTTATTATAATGTAGTGTATAAATAACACAGCATAACAGTGTGTTGATAAAACATAACTCAATGAAGTAAAGACTAATCGAGATGAACAAAAGTTAGTGATATATGTATTAATGACACATTCTGATTAAAACATTATTGAAAGATACAATGATAAATTCAAAAAGAGTATATTGTGATGACTATGTTTACTGAGAATGATGTATAGAATATAACAGACTTGCAGAGATTTAATTTATCAAGAGTAATGTTCACGTAAAGGAAACCTAATTATGCGGTCACAAGACATGTTGGACTTTATTTAGTAAGTTGAATGGAATTTTGTTTGGTAATCATCTTTTCACAGTATTGGACAATATTATGGGTAATATTCTTTCGAGGTAACCATATTGTTTTAAGCTATATTGCCAACACATTTTGGCCTGTGCATTTATCAGGGTGGGTTAGGGTTAGGGTTGATAAATGCACAGGCCAAAACTCTTTCAGCAGCTGTATACAACATTGTACACAGCTGCTAACATTTAGCGTAGCAAACATACATCAGAAAGTATGTGTTCTAGATGTAACACATACTTTCTGGTGTACCTACCAGCTGAAACCCCACATTTCGATCCCAATCAATTTCACACTCTAGCAGGGCGGGTGGACTTGCTAGAGACTGTTACTCATTTAGGTTTTCTTTCCCCTGGACCGGAGACACAGTTCTCCTGTGTCCTCTGTAATGCTAAGTTTCCTTTCTGATGGACCGGAGACACAGTTCTCCCGTGTCCTCTGTAATGCTAAGATTCCTTTCTGATGGACCGGAGACACAGTTCTCCCGTGTCCTCTGTAATGCTAAGTTTCCTTTCTGATGGACAGAAGACACAGTTCTCCTGTGTCCTCTGTAAGGACACCTGCCAGCCTTGGCCTCACCTCCTTCAGCACTGTGAGGATCAGCTCACAGCAACCAAGATATGCTGCAAAAGACCAGAGACTGCAGCACTAACTGAACTGTCAATCAACGGAGGACTTATCACTGTTGGATCACATAGATACACATTTTACTTCCTGCTTGTCCCAGTCAGTCTTCCAAGCAGAGAATGAGAAAACACCTGCCTGCCTTTGCCTCACCTTCTGTCTGGCTCTGAGATACTGGATCAGCTCATAACAACCAAGACATCATGTCACCACAGACCAGATGCTGCAGCACCATCTCAACTGTTCATCAACAGTGGACCCACCAGTGCTGGACCACAGAGACACGTGTTCTCCCTGCCAGTGTCGAGGTTTCTTCACAACAGAGCATAAGGTATAGTTTTCATATGTTACAATGTTTTGCTTTAATTGTGTGTTCATTCATTTATTCCCTTTGTATTAATGCAACAGTTTAAATGGCACTGATGTTACAGCTAGTGTAGTGACCGTTGCTTCCCAATAAAAAAGTCACTATGGTTGCTGAAATGTTTGTTCTGACGCGTGCCACAAATAACGAAGTCCAGTTTCCAATATAGGCATTTATTTTCTATATAAACAGAGGCCAACCACTTTCTCTGCTGTAATCCATTTTTTCTTTACATAAACCAAAAATCATAACAATTATATTCATACAGTGTGCACGGTGTGCACGGTCAAAAACTGTTTGCTTCTGCCTATTAGCAACCACCTGTTTCCAATGAACCCACTGATTATATTACCTGTGGCCTGATTCACACCGCCACTACGCCCCCATGTGGTGGGAGGTTGTACCAAAACAAAAACTACAAAATGGCTCTTACACACCGGCCCCTAATTGGTTCTGGCAGGAGACAAAACAATTATTTACAAATTTACATAAGGAGCCATTACATTAGAAACAAAAAATGTACTGTTTTAAACAGTCAGTTTCAGAAGAATTCCCTACAATCGATTAAGTATGTTTCCATGTCTTGAAAACATGGTTGTGGGGTTTCACCATTATTCTTACACGTCAGTTGCGTCATAAAGCAGACAAATCTTTGTCACTCCTAATGTGGCTTTACATTTTTGCATCTCCAATTTGACATCCATTATTTGACGACCATTGCCACTGGTGTTCGCAGTAATCAGCTGCTTCCTTTTCTTACTTAAAGTCAGCAAATTCATCTTCACCGTGAGAATCCAACCTACTGCAACTTTCAGTCTTTTCCAACTGGAAAAGTGAGTGATCAGTTTATGCGTGGGACTTGCATTATCTTCAGTGACAATTGCATTTACTGTGAAGTTCCTTTTAACTTCCGGGTCCTCAGCAATGTCCAAATCCAAGATGTGCGCTGGCCACTCATTTTCTGATTTCCACAGAAACTTTGGACTTTCAATCCATCTCTTTTGAACCAAATGTTCAATTTTCAGTCCCCTTGAGGCGTCATCTGCTGGATTTTGTGCTGTAGGAATGTATCTCCACTGTGAAGTGTGTGATGCCTCTCTAATGGTTGATATTCTGTTTGCAACGAATGTTTGGAACCTTTTGTCCTCATTTTTTATGTATTTTAGTACTGATGTACTGTCGGTCCAGAATTGTGACTTCTCCAAAGGAAGCTGTAGCTCTGATTGTAGCTTTTTGTCCACTTTAACAGCAAGAGCAGCGGCTGTCAGTTCCAAGCGAGGGATAGTCACTTGTTTTAGTGGAGACACCCTGGCTTTGCCAAGTATGAAAGCAACATGTATTTTGTTCTTGTCGTTTTGCAACCTGATGTATGTAACAGTTCCATATGCATCTTCACTGGCATCAGAGAAGTGATGCAATTGAGCAGATGCTGTGTATCCAAAGTCTTTCGGTTTGAAGCATCTGCTGACCTTGAAACTTTCCACTCTTTTAAGATCTTCCAACCACTTTTTCCATTTTTGTTGAAAGAATTGGGGTACTGGATCATCCCAACCACATTTCAACCGACACAGGTCCTGCAAAATCATCTTAGCTGGGATTGTAAAGGGTGCTAAGAAACCCAAAGGATCATAGACGGAACTGATCATAGATAACATCCCACGTCTTGTGTGTGGCTGTTCTCTGATGTTAAATTTGAACTTGAAGGTGTCCGTCTCAATGCACCATTGTAGTCCAAGAGCCCGTTCAACTGGCAATTTGTCTCTGTCAAGATCCAACTCCTTGCAGGTCTTGGATCTATGTTCTTCTGGAATCTCCAATAGCACCTCACGACTGTTGCTGATCCACTTGGTGAGATTGAAACCTCCCAATTTGCAGATAGCTGTGAGGTTCTTGACCATTATAGTAGCATCTTCTTCAGACGGCAAACTTTTCAAAAGATCATCCACATAAAAACTTCTTGTGACCGTGTCAATTACTTCTGCTGGAAACCTGTTTTGATTATCATCAGCAATTTTCCTTAGAGCATAACATGCACAACTCGGAGAAGATACTGCTCCAAATAAATGGACAGTCATACGGTACTGTACCAGTTCTTGCTCCAGGTTCCCTTCTGGCCACCACAAAAACCTCAAAAAGTCTGAATGTTCTTCTGCAACTTTTACTTGATGGAACATTGCTTGCACATCAGCCATGATTGCTACAGGTTCCTGCCTGAACCGTGACAAAACTCCTAACAAAGAGCTTGTCAGGTTTGGTCCTTGCAGAAGCTGACTGTTCAGTGAGACTCCTTTAAATTCTGCTCCACAATCAAACACAACACGTAAGCTTCTTTTCTGTGGATGGTATACACCATGGTGAGGGAGATACCAAGTTTTTCCATCAGTGCGTTCCAACTGATGTTCTGGCACCTTTTCAGCATATCCTTTGCTAATGACATCAGTAAGGAAGTTTGAATATTCTTTGTGGTAACTTTCATCCTTCAGAAGTCTCCTTTTCAGTGAACCGACACGCTGTTTAGCAACAGAAAAGTTGTTTGGCATGTTTACATGGGGTGTCTTGAAAGGCAACTTAATATTGTACTGGCCATCTTTAAGTTTTACTGAACCTTTCACTATTTCCATAAACTTTCTTTCTTCTATCGACATCTCCTCTTTGTCATTAGATAGATTTTCACTGAAATCCTGATTGTACTGTCTTATCAACAGTTCTTCCAATTTGTCAACACTAATCCGATTAACAGTAACAGCAGGGTAACCACTCTCACACTGCTTTGCACTGTTTCCATGAAGAGGTCCATTAATCACCCAGCCCAGTAGAGTTCTTACTGCATATGGTCCCTCTCCTCGGCTGTTGATCACTTCCCACGGTTCCATTAACTTTGAGGCGTTTGTGCCAATCAACAAATCAACATCAGCATTAATACGGGGAATGTTTACATCTTTCAGGTAAGTCCACTTAGACAACTCTTCTTCAGGAATGATATTGTTTGTTGACACTGGCATTTCCTTCTGAGTGAACATACTAGGAAGCTCAAAAAACTGCTTGCCAGCAAATTTAGAGATTTCCAAACCTTTGACAATACAACTTGGTACGGTACTACTGTGACCCATTGTACGTAGATTAATCTTTGTTTTTCTTCCTTTGATGTTCAGCCTTTCCATTAGACTTTCAGAACAGAAAGTGTCAGTACTTCCTGGATCCAGAAATGCATAAGTTTGCACGATTTTGTTTCCCTTTGTACACTTAACATTGACAGGTAAGATTGAAAGGATGCCGTTACTGCCCCCGGCCCCTATATGACCACAAGTAGAGACAGCCGTGCCACTCACCGACAATTCCTTTGGCTGATCTTCGCCTTTGCTTCTTTCCTTTTTCTCAATGTGAAGAATGCTGGGATGACTTTGGTTGCAAACTTTGCAAGATATGCGTTTATTGCAATCCTTGCTCATGTGTCCTATGCGCAGGCAACCAAAGCAAACTCTTTTCTCTTTCAGAAAGTCCAATTTTTCCCGATGAGTTCTTTTCTGCAATTGTGGACAATGCTCCAATGCGTGTCCACGCATACAATACAGACAGGAACCAACATTTGAAATTGTAGGTGACATACTTTGCGTTTGAGTCTGAATGCTTTTCTTGGATGTATTCACAGCTGGTTCAGTAGGCATAAAGACAGCAGTTGCAAAGCTGTTTCTTTTGAACTGCGACTTTTGCTCCGACTTTGCCTTGTTGCCTCCTTTATTTACACCACCTTGAGTGTCTTGAATGTCGCCAAAGATTGGATCCGAAACGATCTTGACTTGGTACTCGATGAACTTGATAATGTCTTTAAAGCCAGATCTGCGACCTTTGGTTTCAGAGATGTCACACGCAGTCACTCTCCATTTCTCTCTGAGCTTGTAAGGAAGTTTCTGCATTATTGTTTTCATGTTTGCTGGCATATTGAGTTTGTCTAAATATTGCAACTCCTTCATAGCGTTGCAACACTCTCGTAAACACAATGCATATGCTTGTAGCCCTTTAACATCTTCTGCTTTAACAGCAGGCCATCCAATGATTTTATCCACATAGGCAGCTGTGACCTTTATTTCACTTCCAAAATGTTTTCCGAGAAGGTCTTTGGCCACAGCATAACCTCTTTCTGGAGCCATGTGCTGGCAGCTACGCACCAGCTCTCTAGGCTGCCCCCTAGTGAATTGCTCAAGATAATACAAACAATCTCCTCTGTTTGTTTTAGCTTCCACACAATGTTCGAAAGCTCTGATGAATGTTCTAAACTTGAGCGGATCTCCGTCGAAAACAGGAATTTCTCTGTGTGGTAGGAACTGAGAGTTCTGTGTCTGAACAAGGAGTGCTGTTACTTCATTCTGTCTTTGTAACAGACTGTAGAGATCTCCAGGTACTTGAGGATTGCCTTGGGATTGTGCTGTTTGCTGACCACCAGGATTTACATCTGATTGATGTGATTTTATTTGTTCAGAAGTTTGCCACTTGAAGTTTGTCTGCATAGTTGCACCTTTACTTTCATACTTGTCCGCTTCCACTTGTTTTTCCACTGTTGCCTTAGTGTTGGCAGACCATGAATATTTCTGCCGAGATGACTCTTTTTGCTGTGGGTTGTATTGTTCAGCATGAGGGTTGAGTTTTGCTCCTTTTTTGAAATAGGATTCCATTCCATCCGAATGTGCATTTGAAACACTGCTATGACACGAGGCACTCAATACTGCTAGTTTTGCTGTAGTTGCTGCTATTTCAGTGTCCATTTCGTGTTGCTCTTTTGTCCTCCTCAGCTGTTCCGCTTGTTCCTCCAAGACATGCTTTTTCCTCCTCAGCTCTTCCGCTTGTTCCTCCAAGACATGCTTTTTCTGTAGCGCTGCAGCCCGTGCCATGAGTGCAGCCTTTTCTGCCTCCGTTTGAAGCCGTGCAGATGATGTTGTAGACTTGCTGCTTCTTGAGACATTACTTTTTCGACCTGAGCACTTGTTGGAAGTATTTGATTCAACATTTGAAATGCTGTCCTGAGGCTCCACATTAACCCCCTCATTATGAGGATCGACACCTTCATTTTTGAGGTGACTTTCATTGCAAAACAACCATTTATTTACATCAGCAATAAAGTCATTGACACTGAGCATCTTTACTTTATACCACATTTCATGATTTTCCACCTCCTCTTTAGGTAACAACCCCATCAACACTTCATGTATTTCTTTTGCTTCACCACAGAGAACATTATATTTTTCAAATGTACCCTTTACCTCTATTACATAACCTGTATCACCCATCAAATCTACAATTATCTCTTTGAGATTGTGTGCTCTTTGGAATTTCACCTTTCTTTGTTTTTGCAAGTTGACAATTTTTTCCATAAGTGCCTTTTCTGTCAATTTAACAGTCCGCTTTTTTACAGTGTAGTCCACATCACCAGATTCAACCCGAGGCTCTGTCTCGGTTAAGAGTTCAGAATCGGCAGCTTGATCTTCTTTCATTGTCAGTTACGCAATTTCAATTTTGTGAATACGCGCTTCGTTCATTCATACTGTCACCACCAATGCGTTGGATTTTACGCACAAAGTCATGTGTGCACAATTACAACAATGGCCACTCCTTTGTTGGAGGTAGCGCTACACATACCTTGGCGTTGAACGGCCTACAGTTGTTCTTACGTTCTTTTTTGTCCGTGAGACAACCGCGCTCCAACCCGCTCCTGTGCGCTCCAACCAGCTCCGGTGGGCTCCACCAGCTCCGCAGCTTCACCGACTCTCCGGCGCTCCAACCAGCTCCTGTGCGCTCCACCAGCTCCGCAGCTTCGACGACTCTCCGGCGCTCCAACCAGCTCCTGGCTCCACCAGCTCCGCCGCCTCACCGACTGCCCCCGGCGCTCCAACAGCTCCGGTCCAAAAGACAAGATGATGAGTAGCCTACAGCTGCTGGTCCCGGAACGTAGTCAAACGCCAGAAGAGCTCCTCCGCTCCCTCAATGAAGCAGTTTTTGACTTATTGTAGTGACCGTTGCTTCCCAATAAAAAAGTCACTATGGTTGCTGAAATGTTTGTTCTGACGCGTGCCACAAATAACGAAGTCCAGTTTCCAATATAGGCATTTATTTTCTATATAAACAGAGGCCAACCACTTTCTCTGCTGTAATCCATTTTTTCTTTACATAAACCAAAAATCATAACAATTATATTCATACAGTGTGCACGGTGTGCACGGTCAAAAACTGTTTGCTTCTGCCTATTAGCAACCACCTGTTTCCAATGAACCCACTGATTATATTACCTGTGGCCTGATTCACACCGCCACTACGCCCCCATGTGGTGGGAGGTTGTACCAAAACAAAAACTACAAAATGGCTCTTACAGCTAGTATAACATTGTAATTTATATAAACTTCTTCCTTCAGGTCTTCCTCCCCTGTGATCCCTCCACTTCACAGTGAAGACACTCAGGACTGCACAGAGAGCTAAACATATAGAAGAAGCTGAACATCATGCAGCCTTCCTAAACTTCTCTGTGTGAAATGGCACTGGACATACATGTTGTCCTGCCCTGCAGCAGAATTCAAGGTATTTGATTATTGTGAATTATGTAACATGTAAACATGTTTTGTTTCAGTCTTCAGTTTATTACAATAATTTTGTTTTCTCTTTTCAGGACCAGCTCCGTCCTCCTTCCTCAACATCACCATCTGTGCATCCATTGCTGTGCACAGTTCAGTTCAGTAGAGACTAACTACAGTTGATCTTTAAGCAAGTGATCAGGTGTACGGCTGCAGGGAACCAAACTGCTGCAGATCCATCATCAGTCAGTCATCACTGTCACAGTGACACTTCCTCTTTTGTCCAGCATCAAGCTCCTCCCTGAACAAGCTGTACAGGTAACAGTTTGTGTTACTTCCATAGTACAATATCTCTCTTTGACCACAACAAAGAGAGTGCTTCTACAGCCACTGGACAGGTCAAAGGTCATAATGTTTCAGCTCTTTCTATTATCACACTGACACTGAGCTCTGTTCACAGTTTGGTTTGTGTTAAGAACAGACAGATTCAACAAACAGCAACATACACTACTGACACATGGACAGAATGACTGTCTCTCAAAACAACAGGACACCTGTTTATTTTGTTTGTTTCATCTCTACCTTATTTGGTCCAACAATGTATGTTTATTTAATGTTTCATCACAATTTATATCTTTTACATTATTTTATTGTATTTATTTATTCATGTCATCCTTCCCTTTTCCTATTAATCAGTTTTCTAACAGATATATGAAAGATTAAGGATGAAAATGTGTCAGTTAGTTCAATTGCTACATGCATATGAACTAATTAACCTGGAGGAAAGGACACATGTTTATCCTAATGTCATGAGTCATTAGTATGGGGTTTCAGCTGGTAGGTATAATCAAGGTTTTTCACATGTGTATACCTAGCCTGAGGGTAATCTAAACCCTATTGAAAATGCATATATGTAAGCCCAGTGTTAAAATGTCAGACTGTGGAATCCAAGCTGAAGGTATTGTCTTCAGAATGTCTAAAACACATGATGTGGTTCAAAGAGTCTTGTCAAAAGATTTAATTGGAAAACGAATCTTTCCAAGCTCGTCTTCTAACCTTGAGTCAAACTAGTGACTCTAAACAAATGTTCCTTACAAGTAAGGAAAACCCAGCATAAACTGAGTTTAATGTTGAGATCATTTAAATGTCAATGTTGACAAGGCTGGCAGTCCAGGGCTACTGGAACTTGAAGTCTTGAACTACTGGATACGAGATTGAATGTTTATCTTTGAATTTATGAATGTAATGATTTCTGATGATCCTTAAAATATGGCAAAGAAATGAAACTATATGTAACCATATATATATATATATAAAAATATAAATCCTCTTAAAATACTGATATAAATGATTGTGTAATGTTTTCAGTTGATTCAATGTAGTGGGGCAGATAGTAGATTAATCGTGCAAATTATGATACAAGCATGAAATTTGGTGGTTGTTCTCCAGAGGTATCTGGTCAAACCTGCCTGATTGGCCATTCAAAAATCCAAGATGGCGGCTATTTTTCAAGATGGCCACCAATTGGGCCTCCCGAAAATTTGTTTTCTTAATAAAACTTTGTATTTCCCCGATTTGAATGATCTTGGTGTCTATTTGTAGGTAATAAAAGATGCTTTAATAATTACCCACAACTATAACACTAGAATAATGAATGTGCTGATATAATTGGACATTTATTGGAAAAATTAACGAATATAAGTAAATTAATAATTCAACTCTTTTATTAAAATAATTTCCTTCAACTATGTTCAAATTGAACATTACAAGAATATGATATCAAACTGGACAAAACAAAGTGTATGGCACTGGACACTTAATTCATCTAACAATAATACATTTGATATGGAAAAGCAGGAAAATATTCTGTGATTTTTCCAAACAAATTGCTCCAGGTCCCACAATTTTTACTCTTTATACACCATTTTTGGCCAAAAAGCTTGGAAATGTTGTGCTGTCGCACACAGATGTCTATGGAATCCAACAGACTTACACATTTGGCTCAGGGAGCCTTAGAGCGACATGAACTCCAACCAACTGCCCCATTAGACTCCATGTTAAATCTGACCACTAATTCCTCAAAGAAAGCAGACGGTACCAGTTTTGTATCTTGCGCTGTAGCTCACATTTTTAACACCACAAACATAAAAATCACTTTACCGCGTTTGGCAGAGTCTTATCTCTCTCACGGTATCCATATTTTATTGATTAGTCTCATGGTTTTGGTATGAAGGGCATATGTTTGACAGGTAGTTTTGTTGAAAATCACTGTTCACTCTAATCTCTCACACAGGTGTTCATATGAGCTCATTAGTGTTGATAAACACACAGAGGCACTGAGACACACACACACACACACACACACACACTGCTCTCCCTCTATCTCTCTGTGTCTCTCTCTCATTCAGGTCTTAGAGATCTTTAGAGGACTCCCCCCCCCACACACACACACACACACACCCCATATTAAAATAAATGCCCCACAGAATGAATTCTAACAAATGCTTGTGATGAAACCTGTCATTTAGCAACCTGTTTGTGTTTATCTAACATTATGATCCTGTCTCCTCTCCCCGTCTGCCCCCCCCCCCACATCCCATTTCAAAATAAAAGCCCCATAGAATAAATTCTAACTGAAATGCTAACTTCTACTACTACTGCTACTACAAATATCACTACTGCTACAACTAGTACTTATTCTAATGCTACTAATACTTCTACTCCTAATAATACTTCTAATACAACTACAACTACAACTTCTACTACTACAAATATCACTACTGCTGACAGTTTTTTTAAGCTACAGAAACCGTTCAAATATCAAAATGTTCAGCTTTCAGGAGAGAGGTGATATGACTTTTCATATTTGTAATCTTTAAACTTTGAATTATTAAGCTTTTAGCTATTTTTATTTAATGGGATGTCTATGGAGAAAATCTTCAAATCCTGTTAAACTTGAACTTTCAAAGCCTTCTTCTTCCTCATACTTTCAGCTACAGACACCATAGTTAGACATTTCAACTAGAAGGGTTTTCAGCAGTGCAGTTTAAATGCTTTTGGCCTTCAACATTATCTCTCTCTCTGTCTCTCTCTCTCTGTGTCTGTTTGTCTGTCTCTGTCTGTCTCTCTCTCTGTGTGTCTCTCTCTCATACAGTCATTGAGGTCTTAGAGGACTTTTTATCCCCCCCCCACCACACATACACACACACACCATTTTAAAATAAAAGCCCCACAGAATGAATTCTAACTGAAATGCTTGTGATGAAGACTGTCATTTAATAACCTCTGTGTGTTTCATACATTCTGATTCTGTCTCCTCTCTCCCCACCCAGCCCCACCCTTTCAAAATAAAAGCCTCATGGATTAAACTTCTTCAACTTTCAAAGCCTTCTTCTTCATCATACTTTCAGCTACAGACATCATAGTTAGACATTTCAACTAGAAGGGGTTTCAGCAGTGCAGTTTAAATGCTTTCAGGCTTCAACATTTTTCAGACAGGTAGTCTCCCATTTCTTAATTTTTAGCAATTTTTTTACAATTAATTTCAGCTTTCAGCATTCCAACGCATTTTCAGCAGGAAATGCATTTTCTAGTTCCTCTTTTTATATTTCTTCCGTACGTATTTTGCAACGCTTCTCCTTCCACAATTTTTAAGCTACAGAAACCGTTCAACTATCAAAATGTTCAGCTCTTTCAGCTCATGTGTGCTATGTCTCTTCATATTTCTAATCTTTAAACTCTTTGAATTATTAAGCTTTTTGCAATTTTTATTTTGAATGGGTTTCTTTGGAGAAAAGTTTAAAATCCTCTTAAACTTTTTAAACTTTCAAATCCTTCAACTTCCTCATACTTTCAGCTACAGAAGTCATTTCAACTTTCAAATGTTGAGAAAATCCTTAACTATTGCTGAATGATTCAGCTTGTTGATATCTTTTATACTTTTTGAACTGTAGCATTTTTACTTTTATGATTTTTCAGTCCTTTTCTGACTTTATAATGGGTGTGTATTGCGCTGCTTAGAGTGCGTGATGTCAGCGCTAGAGTGAAGAGGAGCTTGAAATTCTTATGAAAAAAAGATTTGTCTTTTGCCACCGACTCCACAATTTTCACTCTTCATGCATAATTTTGGGATGGAAATTTAGCTAATCTTGTCCTTGTCGTAAAAAACTGACTGTGGAATCCCACAGATTTACACATTTGGTTCAGGGAGCCTTAGAGCGACATGAACTCCAACCAACTGCCCCATTAGACTCCATGTTAAATCTGACCACTAATTCCTCAAAGAAAGCAGACGGTACCAGTTTTGTATCTTGCGCTGTAGCTCACATTTTTAACACCACAAACATAAAAATCACTTTACCGCGTTTGGCAGAGTCTTATCTCTCTTACGGTATCCATATTTTATTGATTAGTCTCATGGTTTTGGTATGAAGGGCATATGTTTGACAGGTAGTTTTGTTGAAAATCACTGTTCACTCTAATCTCTCACACAGGTGTTCATATGAGCTCATTAGTGTTGATAAACACACAGAGGCACTGAGACACACACACACTCCTCTCCCTCTATCTCTCTGTGTCTCTCTCATTCAGGTCTTAGAGATCTTTAGAGCAGGGGTTCTTAACCTTTTTGACCTCGGGGCCCAACTTTTCAATTACAAAGTGGCCCGGGGCCCATTCAAATATTAACACTGTATTGGTTTAACTAATTTATCTCACTCTTGGTTTGATTTGTATTCAATAACTATATTAAATCCACTTACCGTTTAACAAGCAAAACCCTTGTCAAATAAATGAGATGATACAATGTGATGATCACAAAGAAGCAGTACATTGTATGGTTTTGATAAGCTGCGAGTGGTAAGAGTAAATATTATGATCAGTGGTGGAATGTAACTAGTATATTTGCTTAAGTACTGTATGTTCAAATTCAAGGTACTTTACTTGAGTATTTCTATTTTATTCAACTTTGTACTTCCACTCCACTACATCTCAGAGGGAAATATTGTACTTTTTACTCCACTACATTTGTCTGGCAGCTTTAGTTACTAGTTATTTTGCACATTATAATTTGTCAAACCCTTCCTAACTACCCTAACTGAACAACAGAGTATAAAGGAGTTAAAATGAGCTCCACCTTAAACATCTGCAGCAGGAATAATGATCCAAACAAATATAAATATGTAATATCTATATATAATAGTAAAACACTGACAGGAATCATGTTTCTGTTAATTAGTACTTTTATTACTATCGTTTGTAGTCCAATGACCTAATTGTCTGTGTTTTAGTTCAGTAAACGAGTGCTCTGAAGTCAGGGTGAATGTGTGAGGTGAGATGTGAAGGACAGCTGACAGGTGATGATCAGTGAGAGAGAGGATCTGGATCTGGATTCATTAAACTCCATCACGGAGAATGTTTGTTCACATATGTAGGTCGATCCAAAGAGAACCAACATCTTCTGAGCATGTTGATTTAGCAGCTTAGCTAGCAAAGCCTCAGATGTCCGTGTCGCTCTGCATCACCAACACATCTCAGGTAGCCAAAATGACCTAGACCAGCTCTGGCGTAAGATCGGCATGCCGGAAGAAACACGTCGGGCCGAGTCCGGTTGCCGACTCGGCTGAGACTGAATGACGCCCCAGAATCGGGCCGAATACACCGGCCCGGTTCCGGCTGCCGACACTGCTATTATTGGGATTGCAGTGAGCCGCTGCTCGCACATCCACGAACGTACGTAAATTGAGATAAAAGACAGCAGCAGTCGCCTTCAAAATAAAACCAATGCAGCTGTATTCCGTGCATGATGTAGCTACAATTATTTACGTTTCATTCCTAATTTCCCATTGACGTCCCGCGGGCCGTACAATGCCCAGGTCTGACCTATGCGGTCCCGCGCACACCTACATACACACACACCTACACACACACACACCTACACACACACACACACACCTACACACACACACACCTAGATACACACACCTACACACACACACACACCTACACACACACACACACACACACACACACCTACATACACACACCTACATACACACACACACACCTACACACACACACACCTACACACACACACACCTACACACACACACACCTACACACACACACACACCTACATACACACACACCTACACACACACACACTTACATACACACACCTACATACACACACCTACACACACACACCTACACACA